>PUFA01002662.1:0-24571 GCA_003508835.1 Eonycteris spelaea | reverse complement strand
TGTGTGTGGCCCAGGTCCTCAAAGCTGTGCAGCCAGGGTAGGCCGATGCCTGATCCTGCCCTCTCTTGAGCCCAGGTCCAGGGTAGCCTCTGCAAGTGCCGCAAGCGAGACATTCTCAGAAATCCGCCCCAGGGACCTTGAAATGGGCGTCAAAAAAGGGGGTTTTGCCACAGCTTCCATATACATATAGGTGCATATATAATGTACATAATAACTTACACATATATGTATATGGTGGAGGCTGGAACCTGCCCTCCTGAGCCACTGGCCATGGTAGCCTCTGCAAGTGCCCGCAAAGCGAGACATTTCTCAGAAATCCGCCCCTGGACCTTGAAATGGGCGTCAAAAAAGAGGTTTTGCCACAGCTTCCATATACATATATGTGCATATATATATATATACATATAAACTTACACATGTATGTAATATGGTGGAGGCCGGAACCTGCCCTCCCTGACCCAGGCCAGGGTACCCTTGCAAGTGCCGCAAGTGAGGCATTTCTCAGAAATCCACCTCTGGACCTTGAAATGGGCGTCAAAAAAAGAGGGTTTTTGCCACAGCTTCCATATACATATATGCTGCATATATATGTACATATATACTTACACATATATGTTAATGGTGGGAATTTGAGAAGAACCAGGCCCTGTGGCCCACGGATCTTTGCAGGAAATCCAGGCCTCGCCCTCCCTCACTGTTGGGCCTGAGCTCGTCCCGCGGCCTTTGCTGAGCATTTAAGATGGAAAAGTGAGTCTCCGAGAATGAACACTAAAGGTACAAGTGACAGAATCCTAATTCAGACCCACAGCTGGGTGACGTGTGCCCAAATCTCCCTTTGCCCCAGGCGATGGCCGCCACACTGCCTTTTCCTCCACAGGGATGGATGCCTGCTCGGAGGATGCTAGTGTGGGCCACAGCAGGCCTGTGTGCGTTCCTTGACGCAGCCCTGAGGACAGAGAGTGCACTGAAACATAGTCTGGACGCCAAAGGAGTCCTGTGTGGTGGCCCAGGTCCCTCAAAGCTGTGCAGCCAGGGTAGGCCGTGCCTGATCCTGCCCTCTCTGAGCCCAGGCCAGGGTAGCCTCTGCAAGTGCCGCAAGCGAGACATTTCTCAGAAATCCGTCCCAGGACCTTGAAATGGGCGTCAAAAAAGGGGTTTTGCCACAGCTTCCATATACATATATGTGCATATATATGACATATAAACTTACACATATATGTTATGGTGGAGGCTGGAACCTGCCCCCCTGAGCCCTGGCCTGGGTAGCCTCTGCAAGTCCGCAGCGAGACATTTCTCAGAAATCCCCCTGGACCTTGAAATGGGCGTCAAAAAAGAGGGTTTTCCACAGCTTCCATATACATATATGTGCATATATATATATATACATATAAACTTACACATTATGTATATGGTGGAGGCCGGAACGCTCCCTCCCTGAGCCCAGGCCAGGTAGCCTCTGCAAGTGCCCAGTGAGGCATTTCTCAGAAATCACACCTCTGGACCTTGAATGGGCGTCAAAAAGAGGGTTTTGCCACAGCTTCCATATACATATATGTGCATATATATGTACATTATATACTTACACATATATGTATATGGTGAATTTGAGAAGAACCAGGCCCTGGCCCACGGATCTTGCAGGAAATCCAGGCCTCGCCCTCCCTCACTGTTGGCCTGACTCGTCCCGCTGGCCTTTGCTGAGCATTTAAGATGGAAAAGTGAGTCTCCGAGACTGAACACTAAGGTCACAAGTGACAAATCCTAATTCAGACCCACAGCTGGGTGACGTGTGCCCCAAATCTCCCTTTTGCCCCAGGCCGAGGCCGCCACCACTGCCTTTCCTCCCACAGGGATGGATGCCTGCTCGGAGGATGCTAGTGGGCCACAGCAGGCCTGTGTGCGTTCCTTGACGCAGCCCAGACAGAAAGAGTGCACTGAAACATAGTCTGGACGCCAAGGAGTCCTGTGTGGTGGCCCAGGTCCCTCAAAGCTGTGCAGCCAGGTAGGCCGATGCCTGATCCTGCCCTCTCTGAGCCCAGGCCAGGGTAGCCTCTGCAAGTGCCGCAAGCGAACATTTTCTCAGAAATCCGCCCCAGGACCTTGAAATGGCGTCAAAAAAGGGGTTTTGCCACAGCTTCCATAACATATATGTGCATATATATGTTACATATAAACTTACACATATATGATATGGTGGAGCTGGAACCTGCCCTCCCTGAGCCCTGGCCTGGGTTAGCCTCTGCAAGTTGCCGCAAGCGAGACATTTCTCAGAAATCCGCCCCTGGACCTTGAAATGGGCGTCAAAAAGAGGGTTTTGCCACAGCTCTCCATATACATATATGTGCATATAATATATATATATAATATAAACTTACACATGTATGTATATGGTGGAGGCCGGAACCTGCCCTCCCTGAGCCCAGGCGCAGGTAGCCTCTGCAAGTGCCGCAAGTGAGGCATTTCTCAGAAATCCACCTCTGGACCTTGAAATGGGCGTCAAAAAAGAGGGTTTTGCCACAGCTTCCATATACATATATGTGCATATATATGTACATATATACTTACACATATAGTATATGTGAATTGAGAAGAACCAGGCCCTGTGGCCCACGGATCTTGCAGGAAATCCAGGCCTCGCCTCCCTCACTGTTGGGCCTGAGCTCGTCCCGCTGGGCCTTTGCGAGCATTTAAGAATGGAAAAGTGGCTCCGAGACTAACACTAAGGTCACAAGTGACAGAATCCTAATTCAGACCCACAGCTGGGTGACGTGTGCCCCAAATCTCCCTTTTGCCCCAGGCCTGAGGCCGCCACACTGCCTTTTCCTCACAGGGATGGATGCCTGCTCGGAGGATGCTAGTGTGGGCCACAGCAGGCCTGTGTGCGTTCCTTGACGCAGCACTGAGGACAGAGAGTGCACTGAAACATAGTCTGGACGCCAAGGAGTCCTGTGTGGTGGCCCAGGTCCCTCAAAGCTGTGCAGCCAGGGTAGGCCGATGCCTGATCCTGCCCTCTCTGAGCCCAGGCCAGGTAGCCTCTGCAAGTGCCGCGAAGCGAGACATTTCTCAAAATCCGCCCCAGGACCTTGAAATGGGCGTCAAAAAAGGGTTTTGCCACAGCTTCCATATAACATATATGTGCATATATGTACATATAAACTTACACATATATGATATAGTGGAGGCTGGAACCTGCCCTCCCTGAGCCGGCCTGGGTAGCCTCTGCAAGTGCCGCAAGCGAGACATTTCTCAGAAATCCGCCCCTGGACCTTGAAATGGGCGTCAAAAAAGAGGGTTTTGCCACAGCTTCCATATACATATATGTGCATATATATATATATATATATATACATATAAACTTACACATGTATGTATATGGTGAGGCCGGAACCTGCCCTCCCTGAGCCCAGGCCAGGGTAGCCTCTGCAAGTGCCGCAAGTGAGGCATTTCTCAGAAATCCACCTCTGGACCTTGAAATGGGCGTCAAAAAGAGGGTTTTGCCACAGCATCCATATACATATATGTGCATATATATGTACATATATACTTACACATATATGTATATGGTGAATTTGAGAAGAACCAGGCCCTGTGCCCACGGATCTTGCAGGAAATCCAGGCCTCGCCCTCCCTCACTGTTGGGCCTGAGCTCGTCCCGCTGGGCTTGCTGAGCATTTAAGATGGAAAAGTGAGTCCTCCGAGACTGAAACACTAAGGTCACAAGTGACAGAATCCTAATTCAGACCCACAGCTGGGTGACGTGTGCCCCAAATCTCCCTTTTGCCCCAGGCCGAGGCCGCCACACTGCCTTTTCCTCCACAGGGATGGATGCCTGCTCGGAGGATGCTAGTGTGGCCACAGCAGGCCTGTGTGCGTTCCTTGACGCAGCCCTGAGGACAGAAAAGTGCACTGAAACATAGTCTGGACGCCAGGAGTCCTGTGTGGTGGCCCAGGTCCCTCAAAGCTGTGCAGCCAGGGTAGGCCGATGCCTGATCCTGCCCTCTCTGAGCCCAGGCCAGGGTAGCCTCTGCAAGTGCCGCAAGCGACATTTCTCAGAAATCCGCCCCAGGACCTTGAAATGGGCGTCAAAAGGGGGTTTTGCCACAGCTTCCATATACATATATGTGCATATATATGTACATATAAACTTACACATATATGTATATGTGGAGGCTGGACCTGCCCTCCCTGAGCCCTGGCTGGAGTAGCCTCTGCAGTGCCGCAAGCGAGACATTTCTCAGAAATCCGCCCCTGGACCTTGAAATGGGCGTCAAAAAGAGGGTTTTGCCACAGCTTCCATATACATATATGTGCATATATATATATATATATACATATAAACTTACACATGTATGTATATGGTGGAGGCCGGAACCTGCCTCCCTGAGCCCAGGCCAGGGTAGCCTCTGCAAGTGCCGCAAGTGAGGCATTTCTCAGAAATCCACCTCTGGACCTTGAAATGGGCGTCAAAAAAGAGGGTTTTGCCACAGCTTCCATATACATATATGTGCATATATGTACATATATACTTACACATATATGTATATGGTGAATTGAGAAGAACCAGGCCCTGTGGCCACGGATCTTGCAGGAAATCCAGGCCTCGCCCTCCTCACTTTGGGCCTGAGCTCGTCCCGCTGGGCCTTTGCTGAGCATTTAAGATGGAAAAGTGAGTCTCCGAGACTGAACACTAAGGTCACAAGTGACAGAATCCTAATTCAGACCCACAGCTGTGACGGTGCCCCAAATCTCCCTTTTGCCCCAGGCCGAGGGCCGCCACACTGCCTTTTCCTCCACAGGGATGGATGCCTGCTCGGAGGATGCTTAGTGTGGGCCACAGCAGGCCTGTGTGCGTTCCTTGACGCAGCCCTGAGGACAGAGAGTGCACTGAAACATAGTCTGGACGCCAAGGAGTCCTGTGTGGTGGCCCAGGTCCCTCAAAGCTGTGCAGCCAGGGTAGGCCGATGCCTGATCCTGCCCTCTCTGAGCCCAGGCCAGGGTAGCCTCTGCAAGTGCCGCAAGCGAGACATTTCTCAAAATCCGCCCCAGGACCTTGAAATGGGCGTCAAAAAAGGGGTTTTGCCACAGCTTCCATATACATATATGTGCATATATATGTACATATAAACTTACACATATATGTATATGGTGGAGGCTGGAACCTGCCCTCCCTGAGCCCTGGCCTGGGTAGCCTCTGCAAGTGCCGCAAGCGAGACATTTCTCAGAAATCCGCCCCTGGACCTTGAAATGGGCGTCAAAAAAAGAGGGTTTGCCACAGCTTCCATATACATATATGCATATATATATAATATATACATATAAACTTACACATGTATGTATATGGTGGAGGCCGGAACCTGCCCTCCCTGAGCCCAGGCCAGGGTAGCCTCTGCAAGTGCCGCAAGTGAGGCATTTCTCAGAAATCCACCTCTGGACCTTGAAATGGGCGTCAAAAAAGAGGGTTTTGCCACAGCTTCCATATACATATATGTGCATATATATGTACATATAACTTACACATATATGTATATGGTGAATTTGAGAAGAACCAGGCCCTGTGGCCCACGGATCTTGCAGGAAATCCAGGCCTCGCCCTCCCTCACTGTTGGGCCTGAGCTCGTCCCGCTGGGCCTTTGCTGAGCATTTAAGATGGAAAAGTGAGTCTCCGAGACTGAACACTAAGGTCACAAGTGACAGAATCCTAATTCAGACCCACAGCTGGGTGACGTGTGCCCCAAATCTCCCTTTTGCCCCAGGCCGAGGCCGCCACACTGCCTTTTCCTCCACAGGGATGGATGCCTGCTCGGAGGATGCTAGTGTGGGCCACAGCAGCCCGTGTGCGTTCCTTGACGCAGCCCTGAGGACAGAAGTGCACTGAAACATAGTCTGGACGCCAAGGAGTCCTGTGTGGTCCCAGGTCCCTCAAAGCTGTGCAGCCAGGGTAGGCCGATGCCTGATCCTGCCCTCTCTGAGCCCAGGCCAGGGTAGCCTCTGCAAGTGCCGCAAGCGAGACATTTCTCAGAAATCCGCCCCAGGACCTTGAAATGGGCGTCAAAAAAGGGGGTTTTGCCACAGCTTCCATATACATATATGTGCATATATATGTACATATAAACTTACACATATATGTATATGGTGGAGCTGGAACCTGCCCTCCCTGAGCCCTGGCCTGGTAGCCTCTGCAAGTGCCGCAAGCGAGACATTTCTCAGAAATCCGCCCCTGGACCTTGAAATGGGCGTCAAAAAAGAGGGTTTTGCCACAGCTTCCATATACATATATGTGCATATATATTATATATACATATAAACTTACACATGTATGTATATGGTGGAGGCCGGAACCCCCTCCCTGAGCCCAGGCCAGGGTAGCCTCTGCAAGTGCCGCAAGTGAGGCATTTCTCAGAAATCCACCTCTGGACCTTGAAATGGGCGTCAAAAAGAGGGTTTTGCCACAGCTTCCATATACATATATGTGCATATATATGTACATATATACTTACACATATATGTATATGGTGAATTTGAGAAGAACCAGGCCCTGTGGCCCACGGATCTTGCAGGAAATCCAGGCCTCGCCCTCCCTCACTGTTGGGCCTGAGCTCGTCCCGCTGGGCCTTTGCTGAGCATTTAAGATGGAAAAGTGAGTCTCCGAGACTGAACACTAAGGTCACAAGTGACAGAATCCTAATTCAGACCCACAGCTGGGTGACGTGTGCCCCAAATCTCCCTTTTGCCCAGGCCGAGGCCGCCACACTGCCTTTTCCTCCACAGGGATGGATGCCTGCTCGGAGGATGCTAGTGTGGGCCACAGCAGGCCCTGTGTGCGTTCCTTGACGCAGCCCTGAGGACAGAGAGTGCACTGAAACATAGTCTGGACGCCAAGGAGTCCTGTGTGGTGGCCCAGGTCCCTCAAAGCTGTGCAGCCAGGGTAGGCCGATGCCTGATCCTGCCCTCTCTGAGCCCACCAGGGTAGCCTCTGCAAGTGCCGCAAGCGAGACATTTCTCAGAAATCCGCCCCAGGACCTTGAAATGGGCGTCAAAAAAGGGGGTTTTGCCACAGCTTCCATATACATATATGTGCATATATATGTACATATAAACTTACACATATATGTATATGGTGGAGGCTGGAACCTGCCCTCCCTGAGCCCTGGCCTGGGTAGCCTCTGCAAGTGCCGCAAGCGAGACATTTCTCAGAAATCCGCCCCTGGACCTTGAAATGGGCGTCAAAAAAGAGGGTTTTGCCACAGCTTCCATATACATATATGTGCATATATTATATATATAATATACATATAAACTTACACATGTATGTATATGGTGGAGGCCGGAACCTGCCCTCCCTGAGCCCAGGCCAGGGTAGCCTCTGCAAGTGCCGCAAGTGAGGCATTTCTCAGAAATCCACCTCTGGACCTTGAAATGGGCGTCAAAAAAGAGGGTTTTGCCACAGCTTCCATATACATATATGTGCATATATATGTACATATATACTTACACATATATGTATATGGTGAATTGAGAAGAACCAGGCCCTGTGGCCCACGGATCTTGCAGGAAATCCAGGCCTCGCCCTCCCTCACTGTTGGGCCTGAGCTCGTCCCGCTGGGCCTTTGCTGAGCATTTAAGATGGAAAAGTGAGTCTCCGAGACTGAACACTAAGGTCACAAGTGACAGAATCCTAATTCAGACCCACAGCTGGGTGACGTGTGCCCCAAATCTCCCTTTTGCCCCAGGCCGAGGCCGCCACACTGCCTTTTCCTCCACAGGGATGGATGCCTGCTCGGAGGATGCTAGTGTGGGCCACAGCAGGCCTGTGTGCGTTCCTTGACGCAGCCCTGAGGACAGAAGTGCACTGAAACATAGTCTGGACGCCAAGGAGTCCTGTGTGGTGGCCCAGGTCCCTCAAAGCTGTGCAGCCAGGGTAGGCCGATGCCTGATCCTGCCCTCTCTGAGCCCAGGCCAGGGTAGCCTCTGCAAGTGCCGCAAGCGAGACATTTCTCAGAAATCCGCCCCAGGACCTTGAAATGGGCGTCAAAAAAGGGGTTTTGCCACAGCTTCCATAACATATATGTGCATATATATGTACATATAAACTTACACATATATGTATATGGTGGAGGCTGGAACCTGCCCTCCCTGAGCCCTGGCCTGGGTAGCCTCTGCAAGTGCCGCAAGCGAGACATTTCTCAGAAATCCGCCCCTGGACCTTGAAATGGGCGTCAAAAAAGAGGGTTTTGCCACAGCTTCCATATACATATATGTGCATATATATATATATATATATATATACATATAAACTTACACATGTATGTATATGGTGGAGGCCGGAACCTGCCTCCCTGAGCCCAGGCCAGGGTAGCCTCTGCAAGTGCCGCAAGTGAGGCATTTTCTCAGAAATCCACCTCTGGACCTTGAAATGGGCGTCAAAAAAGAGGGTTTTGCCACAGCTTCCATATACATATATGTGCATATATATGTACATATATACTTACACATATATGTATATGGTGAATTTGAGAAGAACCAGGCCCTGTGGCCCACGGATCTTGCAGGAAATCCAGGCCTCGCCCTCCCTCACTGTTGGGCCTGAGCTCGTCCCGCTGCCTTTGCTGAGCATTTAAGATGGAAAAGTGAGTCTCCGAGACTGAACACTAAGGTCACAAGTGACAGAATCCTAATTCAGACCCACAGCTGGGTGACGTGTGCCCCAAATCTCCCTTTTGCCCCAGGCCGAGGCCGCCACACTGCTTTTCCTCCACATGGATGCCTGCTCGGAGGATGCTAGTGTGGGCCACAGCAGGCCTGTGTGCGTTCCTTGACGCAGCCCTGAGGACAGAGAGTGCACTGAAACATAGTCTGGACGCCAAGGAGTCCTGTGTGGTGGCCCAGGTCCCTCAAAGCTGTGCAGCCAGGGTAGGCCGATGCCTGATCCTGCCCTCTCTGAGCCCAGGCCAGGGTAGCCTCTGCAAGTGCCGCAAGCGAGACATTTCTCAGAAATCCGCCCCAGGACCTTGAAATGGGCGTCAAAAAGGGGTTTTGCCACAGCTTCCATATACATATATATGTTATATATGTACATATAAACTTACACATATATGTATATGGTGGAGGCTGGAACCTGCCCTCCCTGAGCCCTGGCCTGGGTAGCCTCTGCAAGTGCCGCAAGCGAGACATTTCTCAGAAATCCGCCCCTGGACCTTGAAATGGGCGTCAAAAAAGAGGGTTTTGCCACACTTCCATATACATATATGTGCATATATATATATATTATATATATACATATAAACTTACACATGTATGTATATGGTGGAGGCCGGAACCTGCCCTCCCTGAGCCCAGGCCAGGGTAGCCTCTGCAAGTGCCGCAAGTGAGGCATTTCTCAGAAATCCACCTCTGGACCTTGAAATGGGCGTCAAAAAAGAGGGTTTTGCCACAGCTTCCATATACATATATGTGCATATATATGTACATATATACTTACACATATATGTATATGGTGAATTTGAGAAGAACCAGGCCCTGTGGCCCACGGATCTTGCAGGAAATCCAGGCCTCGCCCTCCCTCACTGTTGGGCCTGAGCTCGTCCCGCTGGGCCTTTGCTGAGCATTTAAGATGGAAAAGTGAGTCTCCGAGACTGAACACTAAGGTCACAAGTGACAGAATCCTAATTCAGACCCACAGCTGGGTGACGTGTGCCCCAAATCTCCCTTTTGCCCCAGGCCGAGGCCGCCACACTGCCTTTTCCTCCACAGGGATGGATGCCTGCTCGGAGGATGCTAGTGTGGGCCACAGCAGGCCTGTGTGCGTTCCTTGACGCAGCCCTGAGGACAGAGAGTGCACTGAAACATAGTCTGGACGCCAAGGAGTCCTGTGTGGTGGCCCAGGTCCCTCAAAGCTGTGCAGCCAGGGTAGGCCGATGCCTGATCCTGCCCTCTCTGAGCCCAGGCCAGGGTAGCCTCTGCAAGTGCCGCAAGCGAGACATTTCTCAGAAATCCGCCCCAGGACCTTGAAATGGGCGTCAAAAAAGGGGTTTTGCCACAGCTTCCATATACATATATGTGCATATATATGTACATATAAACTTACACATATATGTATATGGTGGAGGCTGGAACCTGCCCTCCCTGAGCCCTGGCCTGGGTAGCCTCTGCAAGTGCCGCAAGCGAGACATTTCTCAGAAATCGCCCCTGGACCTTGAAATGGGCGTCAAAAAGAGGGTTTTGCCACAGCTTCCATATACATATATGTGCATATATATATATATATACATATAAACTTACACATGTATGTATATGGTGGAGGCCGGAACCTGCCCTCCCTGAGCCCAGGCCAGGGTAGCCTCTGCAAGTGCCGCAAGTGAGGCATTTCTCAGAAATCCACCTCTGGACCTTGAAATGGGCGTCAAAAAAGAGGGTTTTGCCACAGCTTCCATATACATATATGTGCATATATATGTACATATATACTTACACATATATGTATATGGTGAATTTGAGAAGAACCAGGCCCTGTGGCCCACGGATCTTGCAGGAAATCCAGGCCTCGCCCTCCCTCACTGTTGGGCCTGAGCTCGTCCCGCTGGGCCTTTGCTGAGCATTTAAGATGGAAAAGTGAGTCTCCGAGACTGAACACTAAGGTCACAAGTGACAGAATCCTAATTCAGACCCACAGCTGGGTGACGTGTGCCCCAAATCTCCCTTTTGCCCCAGGCCGAGGCCGCCACACTGCCTTTTCCTCCACAGGGATGGATGCCTGCTCGGAGGATGCTAGTGTGGGCCACAGCAGGCCTGTGTGCGTTCCTTGACGCAGCCCTGAGGACAGAGAGTGCACTGAAACATAGTCTGGACGCCAAGGAGTCCTGTGTGGTGGCCCAGGTCCCTCAAAGCTGTGCAGCCAGGGTAGGCCGATGCCTGATCCTGCCCTCTCTGAGCCCAGGCCAGGGTAGCCTCTGCAAGTGCCGCAAGCGAGACATTTCTCAGAAATCCGCCCCAGGACCTTGAAATGGGCGTCAAAAAAGGGGGTTTTGCCACAGCTTCCATATACATATATGTGCATATATATGTACATATAAACTTACACATATATGTATATGGTGGAGGCTGGAACCTGCCCTCCCTGAGCCCTGGCCTGGGTAGCCTCTGCAAGTGCCGCAAGCGAGACATTTCTCAGAAATCCGCCCCTGGACCTTGAAATGGGCGTCAAAAAAGAGGGTTTTGCCACAGCTTCCATATACATATATGTGCATATATATATATATATATACATATAAACTTACACATGTATGTATATGGTGGAGGCCGGAACCTGCCCTCCCTGAGCCCAGGCCAGGGTAGCCTCTGCAAGTGCCGCAAGTGAGGCATTTCTCAGAAATCCACCTCTGGACCTTGAAATGGGCGTCAAAAAAGAGGGTTTTGCCACAGCTTCCATATACATATATGTGCATATATATGTACATATATACTTACACATATATGTATATGGTGAATTTGAGAAGAACCAGGCCCTGTGGCCCACGGATCTTGCAGGAAATCCAGGCCTCGCCCTCCCTCACTGTTGGGCCTGAGCTCGTCCCGCTGGGCCTTTGCTGAGCATTTAAGATGGAAAAGTGAGTCTCCGAGACTGAACACTAAGGTCACAAGTGACAGAATCCTAATTCAGACCCACAGCTGGGTGACGTGTGCCCCAAATCTCCCTTTTGCCCCAGGCCGAGGCCGCCACACTGCCTTTTCCTCCACAGGGATGGATGCCTGCTCGGAGGATGCTAGTGTGGGCCACAGCAGGCCTGTGTGCGTTCCTTGACGCAGCCCTGAGGACAGAGAGTGCACTGAAACATAGTCTGGACGCCAAGGAGTCCTGTGTGGTGGCCCAGGTCCCTCAAAGCTGTGCAGCCAGGGTAGGCCGATGCCTGATCCTGCCCTCTCTGAGCCCAGGCCAGGGTAGCCTCTGCAAGTGCCGCAAGCGAGACATTTCTCAGAAATCCGCCCCAGGACCTTGAAATGGGCGTCAAAAAGGGGGTTTTGCCACAGCTTCCATATACATATATGTGCATATATATGTACATATAAACTTACACATATATGTATATGGTGGAGGCTGGAACCTGCCCTCCCTGAGCCCTGGCCTGGGTAGCCTCTGCAAGTGCCGCAAGCGAGACATTTCTCAGAAATCCGCCCCTGGACCTTGAAATGGGCGTCAAAAAAGAGGGTTTTGCCACAGCTTCCATATACATATATGTGCATATATATATATATATATATATATATATAAACATATACTTACACATGTATGTATATGGTGGAGGCCGGAACCTGCCCTCCCTGAGCCCAGGCCAGGGTAGCCTCTGCAAGTGCCGCAAGTGAGGCATTTCTCAGAAATCCACCTCTGGACCTTGAAATGGGCGTCAAAAAAGAGGGTTTTGCCACAGCTTCCATATACATATATGTGCATATATATGTACATATATACTTACACATATATGTATATGGTGAATTTGAGAAGAACCAGGCCCTGTGGCCCACGGATCTTGCAGGAAATCCAGGCCTCGCCCTCCCTCACTGTTGGGCCTGAGCTCGTCCCGCTGGGCCTTTGCTGAGCATTTAAGATGGAAAAGTGAGTCTCCGAGACTGAACACTAAGGTCACAAGTGACAGAATCCTAATTCAGACCCACAGCTGGGTGACGTGTGCCCCAAATCTCCCTTTTGCCCCAGGCCGAGGCCGCCACACTGCCTTTTCCTCCACAGGGATGGATGCCTGCTCGGAGGATGCTAGTGTGGGCCACAGCAGGCCTGTGTGCGTTCCTTGACGCAGCCCTGAGGACAGAGAGTGCACTGAAACATAGTCTGGACGCCAAGGAGTCCTGTGTGGTGGCCCAGGTCCCTCAAAGCTGTGCAGCCAGGGTAGGCCGATGCCTGATCCTGCCCTCTCTGAGCCCAGGCCAGGGTAGCCTCTGCAAGTGCCGCAAGCGAGACATTTCTCAGAAATCCGCCCCAGGACCTTGAAATGGGCGTCAAAAAAGGGGGTTTTGCCACAGCTTCCATATACATATATGTGCATATATATGTACATATAAACTTACACATATATGTATATGGTGGAGGCTGGAACCTGCCCTCCCTGAGCCCTGGCCTGGGTAGCCTCTGCAAGTGCCGCAAGCGAGACATTTCTCAGAAATCCGCCCCTGGACCTTGAAATGGGCGTCAAAAAAGAGGGTTTTGCCACAGCTTCCATATACATATATGTGCATATATATATATATATATATAATATACATATATAAACTTACACATGTATGTATATGGTGGAGGCCGGAACCTGCCCTCCCTGAGCCCAGGCCAGGGTAGCCTCTGCAAGTGCCGCAAGTGAGGCATTTCTCAGAAATCCACCTCTGGACCTTGAAATGGGCGTCAAAAAAGAGGGTTTTGCCACAGCTTCCATAACATATATGTGCATATATATGTACATATATACTTACACATATATGTATATGGTGAATTTGAGAAGAACCAGGCCCTGTGGCCCACGGATCTTGCAGGAAATCCAGGCCTCGCCCTCCCTCACTGTTGGGCCTGAGCTCGTCCCGCTGGGCCTTTGCTGAGCATTTAAGATGGAAAAGTGAGTCTCCGAGACTGAACACTAAGGTCACAAGTGACAGAATCCTAATTCAGACCCACAGCTGGTGACGTGTGCCCCAAATCTCCCTTTTGCCCCAGGCCGAGGCCGCCACACTGCCTTTTCCTCCACAGGGATGGATGCCTGCTCGGAGGATGCTAGTGTGGGCCACAGCAGGCCTGTGTGCGTTCCTTGACGCAGCCCTGAGGACAGAGAGTGCACTGAAACATAGTCTGGACGCCAAGGAGTCCTGTGTGGTGGCCCAGGTCCCTCAAAGCTGTGCAGCCAGGGTAGGCCGATGCCTGATCCTGCCCTCTCTGAGCCCAGGCCAGGGTAGCCTCTGCAAGTGCCGCAAGCGAGACATTTCTCAGAAATCCGCCCAGGACCTTGAAATGGGCGTCAAAAAAGGGGGTTTTGCCACAGCTTCCATATACATATATGTGCATATATATGTACATATAAACTTACACATATATGTATATGGTGGAGGCTGGAACCTGCCCTCCCTGAGCCCTGGCCTGGGTAGCCTCTGCAAGTGCCGCAAGCGAGACATTTCTCAGAAATCCGCCCCTGGACCTTGAAATGGGCGTCAAAAAAGAGGGTTTTGCCACAGCTTCCATATACATATATGTGCATATATATATATATATATATATACATATAAACTTACACATGTATGTATATGGTGGAGGCCGGAACCTGCCCTCCCTGAGCCCAGGCCAGGGTAGCCTCTGCAAGTGCCGCAAGTGAGGCATTTCTCAGAAATCCACCTCTGGACCTTGAAATGGGCGTCAAAAAAGAGGGTTTTGCCACAGCTTCCATATACATATATGTGCATATATATGTACATATATACTTACACATATATGTATATGGTGAATTTGAGAAGAACCAGGCCCTGTGGCCCACGGATCTTGCAGGAAATCCAGGCCTCGCCCTCCCTCACTGTTGGGCCTGAGCTCGTCCCGCTGGGCCTTTGCTGAGCATTTAAGATGGAAAAGTGAGTCTCCGAGACTGAACACTAAGGTCACAAGTGACAGAATCCTAATTCAGACCCACAGCTGGGTGACGTGTGCCCCAAATCTCCCTTTTGCCCCAGGCCGAGGCCGCCACACTGCCTTTTCCTCCACAGGGATGGATGCCTGCTCGGAGGATGCTAGTGTGGGCCACAGCAGGCCTGTGTGCGTTCCTTGACGCAGCCCTGAGGACAGAGAGTGCACTGAAACATAGTCTGGACGCCAAGGAGTCCTGTGTGGTGGCCCAGGTCCCTCAAAGCTGTGCAGCCAGGGTAGGCCGATGCCTGATCCTGCCCTCTCTGAGCCCAGGCCAGGGTAGCCTCTGCAAGTGCCGCAAGCGAGACATTTCTCAGAAATCCGCCCCAGGACCTTGAAATGGGCGTCAAAAAAGGGGTTTTGCCACAGCTTCCATATACATATATGTGCATATATATGTACATATAAACTTACACATATATGTATATGGTGGAGGCTGGAACCTGCCCTCCCTGAGCCCTGGCCTGGGTAGCCTCTGCAAGTGCCGCAAGCGAGACATTTCTCAGAAATCCGCCCCTGGACCTTGAAATGGGCGTCAAAAAAGAGGGTTTGCCACAGCTTCCATATACATATATGTGCATATATATATATATATATACATATAAACTTACACATGTATGTATATGGTGGAGGCCGGAACCTGCCCTCCCTGAGCCCAGGCCAGGGTAGCCTCTGCAAGTGCCGCAAGTGAGGCATTTCTCAGAAATCCACCTCTGGACCTTGAAATGGGCGTCAAAAAAGAGGGTTTGCCACAGCTTCCATATACATATATGTGCATATATATGTACATATATACTTACACATATATGTATATGGTGAATTTGAGAAGAACCAGGCCCTGTGGCCCACGGATCTTGCAGGAAATCCAGGCCTCGCCCTCCCTCACTGTTGGGCCTGAGCTCGTCCCGCTGGGCCTTTGCTGAGCATTTAAGATGGAAAAGTGAGTCTCCGAGACTGAACACTAAGGTCACAAGTGACAGAATCCTAATTCAGACCCACAGCTGGGTGACGTGTGCCCCAAATCTCCCTTTTGCCCCAGGCCGAGGCCGCCACACTGCCTTTTCCTCCACAGGGATGGATGCCTGCTCGGAGGATGCTAGTGTGGGCCACAGCAGGCCTGTGTGCGTTCCTTGACGCAGCCCTGAGGACAGAGAGTGCACTGAAACATAGTCTGGACGCCAAGGAGTCCTGTGTGGTGGCCCAGGTCCCTCAAAGCTGTGCAGCCAGGGTAGGCCGATGCCTGATCCTGCCCTCTCTGAGCCCAGGCCAGGGTAGCCTCTGCAAGTGCCGCAAGCGAGACATTTCTCAGAAATCCGCCCCAGGACCTTGAAATGGGCGTCAAAAAGGGGTTTTGCCACAGCTTCCATATACATATATGTGCATATATATGTACATATAAACTTACACATATATGTATATGGTGGAGGCTGGAACCTGCCCTCCCTGAGCCCTGGCCTGGGTAGCCTCTGCAAGTGCCGCAAGCGAGACATTTCTCAGAAATCCGCCCCTGGACCTTGAAATGGGCGTCAAAAAAGAGGGTTTTGCCACAGCTTCCATATACATATATGTGCATATATATATATATATACATATAAACTTACACATGTATGTATATGGTGGAGGCCGGAACCTGCCCTCCCTGAGCCCAGGCCAGGGTAGCCTCTGCAAGTGCCGCAAGTGAGGCATTTCTCAGAAATCCACCTCTGGACCTTGAAATGGGCGTCAAAAAAGAGGGTTTTGCCACAGCTTCCATATACATATATGTGCATATATATGTACATATATACTTACACATATATGTATATGGTGAATTTGAGAAGAACCAGGCCCTGTGGCCCACGGATCTTGCAGGAAATCCAGGCCTCGCCCTCCCTCACTGTTGGGCCTGAGCTCGTCCCGCTGGGCCTTTGCTGAGCATTTAAGATGGAAAAGTGAGTCTCCGAGACTGAACACTAAGGTCACAAGTGACAGAATCCTAATTCAGACCCACAGCTGGGTGACGTGTGCCCCAAATCTCCCTTTTGCCCCAGGCCGAGGCCGCCACACTGCCTTTTCCTCCACAGGGATGGATGCCTGCTCGGAGGATGCTAGTGTGGGCCACAGCAGGCCTGTGTGCGTTCCTTGACGCAGCCCTGAGGACAGAGAGTGCACTGAAACATAGTCTGGACGCCAAGGAGTCCTGTGTGGTGGCCCAGGTCCCTCAAAGCTGTGCAGCCAGGGTAGGCCGATGCCTGATCCTGCCCTCTCTGAGCCCAGGCCAGGGTAGCCTCTGCAAGTGCCGCAAGCGAGACATTTCTCAGAAATCCGCCCCAGGACCTTGAAATGGGCGTCAAAAAAGGGGGTTTTGCCACAGCTTCCATATACATATATGTGCATATATATGTACATAAAACTTACACATATATGTATATGGTGGAGGCTGGAACCTGCCCTCCTGAGCCCTGGCCTGGGTAGCCTCTGCAAGTGCCGCAAGCGAGACATTTCTCAGAAATCCGCCCCTGGACCTTGAAAGGCGTCAAAAAAGAGGGTTTTGCCACAGCTTCCATATACATATATGTGCATATATATATATATATATATACATATAAACTTACACATGTATGTATATGGTGGAGGCCGGAACCTGCCCTCCCTGAGCCCAGGCCAGGGTAGCCTCTGCAAGTGCCGCAAGTGAGGCATTTCTCAGAAATCCACCTCTGGACCTTGAAATGGGCGTCAAAAAAGAGGGTTTTGCCACAGCTTCCATATACATATATGTGCATATATATGTCATATATACTTACACATATATGTATATGGTGAATTTGAGAAAACCAGGCCCTGTGGCCCACGGATCTTGCAGGAATCCAGGCCTCGCCCTCCCTCACTGTTGGGCCTGAGCTCGTCCCGCTGGGCCTTTGCTGAGCATTTAAGATGGAAAAGTGAGTCTCCGAGACTGAACACTAAGGTCACAAGTGACAGAATCCTAATTCAGACCCACAGCTGGGTGACGTGTGCCCCAAATCTCCCTTTTGCCCCAGGCCGAGGCCGCCACACTGCCTTTTCCTCCACAGGGATGGATGCCTGCTCGGAGGATGCTAGTGTGGGCCACAGCAGGCCTGTGTGCGTTCCTTGACGCAGCCCTGAGGACAGAGAGTGCACTGAAACATAGTCTGGACGCCAAGGAGTCCTGTGTGGTGGCCCAGGTCCCTCAAAGCTGTGCAGCCAGGGTAGGCCGATGCCTGATCCTGCCCTCTCTGAGCCCAGGCCAGGGTAGCCTCTGCAAGTGCCGCAAGCGAGACATTTCTCAGAAATCCGCCCCAGGACCTTGAAATGGGCGTCAAAAAAGGGGGTTTTGCCACAGCTTCCATATACATATATGTGCATATATATGTACATATAAACTTACACATATATGTTATGGTGGAGGCTGGAACCTGCCCTCCCTGAGCCCTGGCCTGGGTAGCCTCTGCAAGTGCCGCAAGCGAGACATTTCTCAGAAATCCGCCCCTGGACCTTGAAATGGGCGTAAAAAAGAGGGTTTTGCCACAGCTCTCCATATACATATATGTGCATAATATATATATATATACATATAAACTTACACATGTATGTATATATGGTGGAGGCCGGAACCTGCCCTCCCTGAGCCCAGGCCAGGGTAGCCTCTGCAAGTGCCGCAAGTGAGGCATTTCTCAGAAATCCACCTCTGGACCTTTGAAATGGGCGTCAAAAAAGAGGGTTTTGCCACAGCTTTCCATATACATATATGTGCATATATATGTACATATATACTTACACATATATGTATATGGTGAATTTGAGAAGAACCAGGCCCTGTGGCCCACGGATCTTGCAGGAAATCCAGGCCTCGCCCTCCCTCACTGTTGGGCCTGAGCTCGTCCCGCTGGGCCTTTGCTGAGCATTTAAGATGGAAAAGTGAGTCTCCGAGACTGAACACTAAGGTCACAAGTGACAGAATCCTAATTCAGACCCACAGCTGGTGACGTGTGCCCCAAATCTCCCTTTTGCCCCAGGCCGAGGCCGCACACTGCCTTTTCCTCCACAGGGATGGATGCCTGCTCGGAGGATGCTAGTGTGGGCCACAGCAGGCCTGTGTGCGTTCCTTGACGCAGCCCTGAGGACAGAGAGTGCACTGAAACATAGTCTGGACGCCAAGGAGTCCTGTGTGGTGGCCCAGGTCCCTCAAAGCTGTGCAGCCAGGGTAGGCCGATGCCTGATCCTGCCCTCTCTGAGCCCAGGCCAGGGTAGCCTCTGCAAGTGCCGCAAGCGAGACATTTTCTCAGAAATCCGCCCCAGGACCTTGAAATGGGCGTCAAAAAAGGGGTTTTGCCACAGCTTCCATATACATATATTGCATATATATGTACATATAAACTTACACATATATGTATATGGTGGAGGCTGGAACCTGCCCTCCCTGAGCCCTGGCCTGGGTAGCCTCTGCAAGTGCCGCAAGCGAGACATTTCTCAGAAATCCGCCCCTGGACCTTGAAATGGGCGTCAAAAAAGAGGGTTTTGCCACAGCTTCCATATAACATATATGTGCATATATATTATATATATACATATAAACTTACACATGTATGTATATGGTGGAGGCCGGAACCTGCCTCCCTGAGCCCAGGCCAGGGTAGCCTCTGCAAGTGCCGCAAGTGAGGCATTTCTCAGAAATCCACCTCTGGACCTTGAAATGGGCGTCAAAAAAGAGGTTTTGCCACAGCTTCCATATACATATATGTGCATATATATGTACATATATACTTACACATATATGTATATGGTGAATTTGAGAAAACCAGGCCCTGTGGCCCACGGATCTTGCAGGAAATCCAGGCCTCGCCCTCCTCACTGTTGGGCCTGAGCTCGTCCCGCTGGGCCTTTGCTGAGCATTTAAGATGGAAAGTGAGTCTCCGAGACTGAACACTAAGGTCACAAGTGACAGAATCCTAATTCAGACCCACAGCTGGTGACGTGTGCCCAAATCTCCCTTTTGCCCCAGGCCGAGCCGCCACACTGCCTTTTCCCTCCACAGGGATGGATGCCTGCTCGGAGGATGCTAGTGTGGGCCACAGCAGGCCTGTGTGCGTTCCTTGACGCAGCCCTGAGGACAGAAGTGCACTGAAACATAGTCTGGACGCCAAGGAGTCCTGTGTGGTGGCCCAGGTCCCTCAAAAGCTGTGCAGCCAGGGTAGGCCGATGCCTGATCCTGCCCTCTCTGAGCCCAGGCCAGGGTAGCCTCTGCAAGTGCCGCAAGCGAGACATTTCTCAGAAATCCGCCCCAGGACCTTGAAATGGGCGTCAAAAAAGGGGTTTTGCCACAGCTTCCATATACATATATGTGCATATATATGTACATATAAACTTACACATATATGTATATGGTGGAGGCTGGAACCTGCCCTCCCTGAGCCCTGGCCTGGGTAGCCTCTGCAAGTGCCGCAAGCGAGACATTCTCAGAAATCCGCCCCTGGACCTTGAAATGGGCGTCAAAAAAGAGGGTTTTGCCACAGCTTCCATATACATATATGTGCATATATATATATATTATATATACATATAAACTTACACATGTATGTATATGGTGGAGGCCGGAACCTGCCCTCCCTGAGCCCAGGCCAGGGTAGCCTCTGCAAGTGCCGCAAGTGAGGCATTTCTCAGAAATCCACCTCTGGACCTTGAAATGGGCGTCAAAAAAGAGGGTTTTGCCACAGCTTCCATATACATATATGTGCATATATATGTACATATATACTTACACATATATGTATATGGTGAATGAGAAGAACCAGGCCCTGTGGCCCACGGATCTTGCAGGAAATCCAGGCCTCGCCCTCCCTCACTTTGGGCCTGAGCTCGTCCCGCTGGGCCTTTGCTGAGCATTTAAGATGGAAAAGTGAGTCTCCGAGACTGAACACTAAGAGTCACAAGTGACAGAATCCTAATTCAGACCCACAGCTGGGTGACGTGTGCCCCAAATCTCCCTTTTGCCCCAGGACCGAGGCCGCCACACTGCCTTTTCCTCCACAGGGATGGATGCCTGCTCGGAGGATGCTAGTGTGGGCCACAGCAGGCCTGGTGCGTTCCTTGACGCAGCCCTGAGGACAGAAAGTGCACTGAAACATAGTCTGGACGCCAAGGAGTCCTGTGTGGTGGCCCAGGTCCCTCAAAGCTGTGCAGCCAGGGTAGGCCGATGCCTGATCCTGCCTCTCTGAGCCAGGCCAGGGTAGCCTCTTGCAAGTGCCGCAAGCGAGACATTTCTCAGAATCCGCCCCAGGACCTTGAAATGGGCGTCAAAAAAAAGGGGGTTTTGCACAGCTTCCATATACATATATGTGCATATATATGTACATATAAACTTACACATATATGTATAGGTGGAGGCGGAACCTGCCCTCCCTGAGCCCTGGCCTGGGTAGCCTCTGCAAGTGCCGCAAGCGAGACATTTCTCAGAAATCCGCCCCTGGACCTTGAAATGGGCGTCAAAAAAAGAGGGTTTTGCCACAGTCCTATACATAATATGTGCATATATATTATATATGATATATTATATATATACATATAAACTTACACATGTATGTAATATGGTGGAGGCCGGAACCTGCCTTCCCCTGAGCCCAGGCCAGGTACCTCTGCAAGTGCCGCAAGTGAGGCATTTCTCAGAATCCACCTCTGGACCCTTGAAATGGGCGTCAAAAAAGAGGGTTTTGCCACAGCTTCCATAACATATATGTGCATATATATGTACATATATACTTACACATATATGTATATGGTGAATTTGAGAAGAACCAGGCCCTGTGGCCCACGGATCTTGCAGGAAATCCAGGCCTCGCCCTCCCTCACTGTTGGGCCTGAGCTCGTCCGCGGCCTTTGCTGAGCATTATAAGATGGAAAAGTGAGTCTCCGAGACCTGAACACTAAGGTCACAAGTGACAGAATCCTAATTCAGACCCACAGCTGGGTGACGTGTGCCCCAAATCTCCCTTTTTGCCCCAGGCCGAGGCCGCCACACTGCCTTTTTCCTACAGGGGATGGATGCCTGCTCGGAGGATGCTAGTGTGGGCCACAGCAGGCCTGTGTGCGTTCCTTGACGCAGCCCTGAGGACAGAAAGTGCACTGAAACATAGTCTGGACGCCAAGGAGTCCTGTGTGGTGGCCCAGGTCCCTCAAAGCTGTGCAGCCAGGGTAGGCCGATGCCTGATCCTGCCCTCTCTGAGCCCAGGCCAGGGTAGCCTCTGCAAGTGCCGCAAGCGAGACATTTCTCAGAAATCCGCCCAGGACCTTGAAATGGGCGTCAAAAAAGGGGGTTTTGCCACAGCTTCCATATAATTATATGTGCATATATATGTACATATAAACTTACACATATATGTATATGGTGGAGGCTGGAACCTGCCCTCCCTGAGCCCTGGCCTGGGTAGCTCTGCAAGTGCCGCAAGCGAGACATTTCTCAGAAATCCGCCCTGGACCTTGAAATGGGCGTCAAAAAGAGGGTTTTGCCACAGCTTCCATATACATATATGTGCATATATATATATATATATATACATATAAACTTACACATGTATGTATATTGGTGGAGGCCGGACCTGCCTCCTGAGCCCAGGCCAGGGTAGCCTCTGCAAGTGCCGCAAGTGAGGCATTTTCTCAGAAATCCACCTCTGGACCTTGAAATGGGCGTCAAAAAGAGGGTTTTGCCACAGCTTCCATATACATATATGTGCATATATATACATATATACTTACACATATATGTATATGGTGAATTTGAGAAGAACCAGGCCCTGTGGCCCACGGATCTTGCAGGAAATCCAGGCCTCGCCCTCCTCACTGTTGGGCCTGAGCTCGTCCCGCTGGGCCTTTGCTGAGCATTTAAGATGGAAAGTGAGTCTCCGAGACTGAACACTAAGGTCACAAGTGAAGAATCCTAATTCAGACCCACAGCTGGGTGACGTGTGCCCAAATCTCCCTTTTGCCCCAGGCCGAGGCCGCCACACTGCTTTTCCTCCACAGGGATGGATGCCTGCTCGGAGGATGCTAGTGTGGCCACAGCAGGCCTGTGTGCGTTCCTTGACGCAGCCCTGAGGACAGAAGTGCACTGAAACATAGTCTGGACGCCAAGGAGTCCTGTGTGGTGGCCCAGGTCCCTCAAAGCTGTGCAGCCAGGGTAGGCCGATGCCTGATCCTGCCTCTCTGAGCCCAGGCCAGGTAGCCTCTGCAAGTGCCGCAGCGAGACATTTCTCAGAAATCCGCCCCAGGACCTTGAAATGGCGTCAAAAAGGGGGTTTTGCCACAGCTTCCATATACATATATGTGCATATATATGTACATATAAACTACACATATATGTATATGGTGGAGGCTGGAACCTGCCCTCCCTGAGCCCTGGCCTGGGTAGCCTCTGCAAGTGCCGCAAGCGAGACATTTCTCAGAAATCCGCCCTGGACCTTGAAATGGGCGTCAAAAAAAGAGGGTTTTGCCACAGCTTCTCATACATATATGTGCTATATATATAATATATATATATATATATACATATAAACTTACACATGTATGTATATGGGGAGGCCGGAACCTGCCTCCCTGAGCCCAGGCCAGGGTAGCTCTTGCAAGTGCCGCAAGTGAGGCATTTCTCAGAAATCCACCTCTGGACCTTGAAATGGGCGTCAAAAGAGGGTTTTGCCACAGCTCCATATACATATATGTGCATATATATGTACATATATACTTACACATATATGTATATGGTGAATTTGAGAAGAACCAGGCCCTGTGGCCCACGGATCTTGCAGGAAATCAGGCCTCGCCCCTCCCCTCACTGTTGGGCCTGAGCTCGTCCCGCTGGGCCTTTGCTGAGCATTTAAGATGGAAAAGTGAGTCTCCGAGACTGAACACTAAGGTCACAAGTGACAGAATCCTAATTCAGACCCACAGCTGGTGACGTGTGCCCAAATCTCCCTTTGCCCCAGGCCGAGGCCGCACCCACTGCCTTTTCCTCCACAGGGAATGGATGCCTGCTCGGAGGATGCTAGTGGGCCACAGCAGGCCTGTGTGCGTTCCTTGACGCAGCCCTGAGGACAGAAGTGCACTGAAACATAGTCTGGACGCCAAGGAGTTCCTGTGTGGTGGCCCAGGTCCCTCAAAGCTGTGCAGCCAGGGTAGGCCGATGCCTGATCTGCCTCTCTGACCCAGCCAGGGTAGCCTCTGCAAGTGCGCAAGCGAGACATTTCTCAGAAATCCGCCCAGGACCTTGAACATGGGCGTCAAAAAAGGGGGTTTTGCCACAGCTTCCATATACATATATGTGCATATATATGTACATATAACTTACACATATATGTATATGGTGGAGGCTGAACCTGCCTCCCTGAAGCCCTGGCCTGGTAGCCTCTGCAAGTGCCGCAAGCGAGACATTTCTCAGAAATCCCCCCTGGACCTTGAATGGGCGTCAAAAAGAGGGTTTTGCCACAGCTTCCATATACATATATGTGCATATATATATATTATACATATAAACTTACACATGTATGTATATGGTGGAGGCCGGACCTGCCCTCCCTGACCCAGGCCAGGTAGCCTCTGCAAGTGCCGCAAGTGAGGCATTTCTCAGAAATCCAACTCTGGACCTTGAAATGGGCGTCAAAAAAAGAGGGTTTTGCCACAGCTTCCATATACATATATGTGCATATATATGTACATATATACTTACCATATATGTATATGTGTGAATTTGAGAAGAACCAGGCCCTGTGGCCACGGATCTTGCAGGAAATCCAGCCTCGCCCTCCCTCACTTGGGCTGAGCTCGTCCCGCTGGGCCTTTGCTGAGCATTTAAGATGGAAAAGTGAGTCTCCGAGACTGAACACTAAGGTCACAAGTGACAGAATCCTAATTCAGACCCACAGCTGG
>PUFA01002661.1:0-24573 GCA_003508835.1 Eonycteris spelaea | reverse complement strand
GACTGGCCATAGCCTTGAAAAGGACTGCACTTGGTTGTAAGAAACCTTCCAGTTGTGAGGACAAGTGAAGCAGTTGTTCATTTTTGGATAAAAAGCTGTTGGTTAAGTTTCTCAAGGTGAGGCAAGCTGTTATCTCAGTGGAATTCACTGGAAAGGCAGCTTTAGAAACAGAACCTCTCTTTCTCTGCTTAAGAGGCCTTGTTCTTCTTTCAGCTGTGCCAACTCCTTCAGACTGACATCATATTTCCTTTTCAGTTCATCAAGCTCTTCATTGGCATGATCTCACTATTTTGTAGGGAACTCATAGACCTTCCAAAAGACTGGATTTGTGCTGTGAGATCTTTATTTTCTTTGGTGACCATGAGTAATTTCTGTTCCATCTCCATCAGATCTCTTGCTAGCTCTGCCACCCTTTCTTCTGCTGTTTCTGTTTCATTTCGCATTATCCCTGCATCATGATGAAGATACTTTAATTCTTCTTCATTTTATCTTCAATTTCATCTACCTTCTTGGCAGCTTCCATCTGAACATGAACCAATTCCTCTTCCAGTTCTGTAATTTTCTTTTGAGAAGAAGAAAGAGTAGTACTTAACCTCTGTACCTCTTCTTCTTTTACTTTTAATTGGGTCTGAAATAGTCCTAAGTACTTCTTCCTGCAAGGCTGTTAATTGTTCTCTTCAGTTGGGATATAGATACTTTCAAGCTCTCAACCTCTTTAGATAAACCTTGTTTCTCTTCCTGTAAGGCAGTAGAGGACTTCTGCAGAATTCTCCTTTGCTTCCTCAGACTCCTTCAGCTTTCTTCTAATTTAGTATATTCACTTTTCAGCTTCCTTATTCGCTGAAGTTGAGCTTCAGGAGTTGCTTTTGCTGATAAGTTCCTCTCGATATCACTTGATTCCAGGTCTCTCTCTATACTGGATCAGTTCTGCATCCAGCTTGGCATTCTCAGATTAAGGTCATCCATATGATTCTTAAGCATCGAATTTTCTTCTTAAGCTTATTATTGCTCAGCAGCAGCCTCTGGATGAGTTGGTCTTTGTTTCCAAGATTGCAGAGAGATGTCTCTCTTCAGCTGTTGATAATCACTACTATGCGGTCTGGTCATCCTGGAGAGAAGACATGGATTTAACAAAGGAATTCAACTGAGCCTTCTGTTGCATGTTTTCCTTTTTGATGGATTTCAGTGTTTCTATGAGCCGATTGGTTTTGTCAACAGCTTTTTTGTTCTCCTTCTAGACAATATTCTCTTCTTCCTCCTGGGATAGCAGGTTTTCCAGTTCTTTAATTTTCTTATCATGTTGCTGATGCAGTTCAGCAACAGCTACTTGGATTGCCTGTTCTTTCCTGGCAGAAAGCAGGCTTATAATTTTCTGCTCTTTTATGTTTATTTCTTCATGCAGTTTACTAGTCAGTTGTCTGGAGGCCTGAAGATCAGTTTCCAGCTGTTCATAACTGACCTTAACGATTCTGGATATCAGCCTCTTGCTGCTTTATGATCCCTTCCAAATTTTCTTTATTTTTCCTTACATTTTTCCAAGAGTTATTTAAATTCAGTTGACTGGTCTCTGAGACTCTTAGTTCTGATCTAATTTAGCTAATTCATTCTGAGAATTGTGGTAAAAGCTGTTGAGTCTCCTCTAGTTGGGACAACAGTTCTTTGTTTTCCCCTGTAGAGTATCACCGACTTTCTGTTGAAGCTGGACCTCGTCTGGCTTGGACTCCCAAATCTGCTTGTCATGTTCAAGCCTAGAAAAAAAAAAAAGGTCATAAATTGCAGATTCAAGGAAATTACTTGATACCTAAGAATCACATCCTACAACATGTACTCATATCTACAATGAATATTCACAATGAAAGTGCTCACCTTTTTAATGAAGAGATATTAGTTCTACTGGATACTCTGTATTAATGGTATCTGTACTAATGATTCATAATATTTAAATTATAAAACTCCAAAGTATGTTGCTTATTAGTGACATGGTTTTGGCTACACTCTAGAAAGTACTACTTTCTCCTAATTATATGCTTTAACTTTGCTCTAAGAAGCTAACGTCTGCGCCTCTTAAAGGAACAATCTTGGTGTAAGAGACAATAAGGAAACCATCTCAGAGCATAAGGATCTACCAAAAGTAGAGGAGTATAAAGTGTGGGGGACACGGTTAGTGTTCGAATTTAAAAAGTGATATAAAAATTGGAGTGTGAGGAAAAATAACTCAACAGGCATTGCAGTATGACTGATATGGAATATGAGGAAGAGCAAAGAGGGTGACATTTAGGAAGTTAAGGGAAATAACTTGGGATACTGTGGTACAAACCCAGACAAGAGTAGTGGAAATGAAATGCAAAAGAAAAAGCCTTAGGAAATCTAGAAAGATGGCAAGAGAAGCAGAAGTGAATTTTTCATGTTATAGAGTTGTAGCGAAAGCCATATGCAGAGGAAGACAGAGAAAGAGAGAGAAAAGGTTGGAGGCGGAGGGGAGAGTGGGGAGAGGGAAGCAGGGCAGGCGCAAGCGAGACTGTATCTAGGGGAATTTAAGCAAAATCAGTCCATAATATTAAAAGGGAAGAGCCAGTTTTTAGAGACTTTTCTTGCCTCCAAATCTCTTTTGGAGAGCAAAAATAATTATTACTCTTTACCTGGAAATCGCTGATCTTCAGTTCCTCCATATGGATGGACATCTGCTTCTAAGTTGATCCTTTAGAACACTGCAGTTCTCCTCTCTGAGTCTAATTTCCTTCTTCTTTGGTTTGAAATCGCATCACTGAACTTCCTCTCCCATTTCTTGGCTTCATCTATTACCTGTCCATCGTCCTGGAGGGACGACATGCTCTTAGTGAAAGCTGCAAGCTGGGCCACAGTACTATCCAAGTTTTCTGAAGTTGTTTAACTTCTTTGTCTTTCTTTTCAAAGTAATCTGAATCTCTCCAAATGTCTCTTCAAGTAGACTTTTTCTCTACGCGATGCATCCAGTTTTCTTGCATATTCTTCTTCTCTTTCAGGTGTTTCTCTTCTACTTGCTCAATCTTCGCTCAAGATCTTCATCCTTTTGTTTCATTTGGCTTTTAACTAATTCTTTACTTGACTGAAGTTCTTTTTTCAACTTTAGATTATCTGCTAGGACCCTTGCTGCTTCACTCTGAGTGTCATCTAGCAGTACTTTGAAGCTGGCTAATTCTGTTTCTGCCTTCTTGCGGTGTTCACTGGCTTGAACCAATTTTCTTTGGTTATTTCCAAATCTTTTTGGGACTCAGTTTGAACAAATTCTAGGGCCTTTACAGTCCTCTCTAGAGCACTAATTTTCTCCTGGTAACCTGATGCAGTCCTTTTGCAGCTGCTTTACTTCTTGTTGCTTTTCTTTAACAGCTCCTGAATTCCTTTGCATGGTTTTTATTTACTAGGTCCTTTCTGAGCGCCTTGTATTTTCTCCAAATATTCCTTTCTATTTCTGACTCCACCTGAGTTTTCTCCTTGACTAACTGCTGCTTCTCTTCTTCAATTCACTCACACACTTTTTAAGGTTTCTCCATTTCAGATTCTAGGAGTTCATTTTATTATTTGGGCATCTGTAACATCCTGATAATAATTCCCAATGCTTCCATTAAGTTCTGCTAATTGAATTCATAAGCCTCTCTTCTAAATCATCTTCTCTTCTTCTGCTGTCTCTTTGAGCTTGGTGACTCTAACAAGTTCTTCTTGGATTTGCTGATTTAACAGGTTTATTTTGGTTACTTCTTCCTGAAGCATTTTTAGTTCACCATCCTTGCTGATATTTGACTCAGTAAAGCATTTTTCTCATTGTCTAAATTCTGGCTAAATTCCTTTTCTTTCTGTTTCTCCTCCTCTAAGTCAGCAATTCTTTCTTTGAGCTGATCAATCTGCTGTAAGTAGTTATTAATTTCATCATGTGAGCTGACATTCTCACCTATTTCAGGCTTGGCACTGGCTCTGGTAGAATGGATTCTGAATATTCAGGCTTCATGCTCATACTCAAAGAGTCTTGCTCATTAGCCTCATCTAGGACAGGCTGTTGTTACCTCTTCAGTGATATGCACTTGGTTATCATGTTTCTCAATGGCCTCTAGGCTAGCTTGTTTGGATATATTACTTCTATCTGATGCTTTAAATCTTGAACTTCCACACTTAGAGAGTCCTTCTCAGTCATTAAAGCCTCAACTCCTTAGAAGGGTTTTATACTCTGTTTTGACCTTTCTAGTTCGCTCCTTCATGCTGGAATTAGAAGAAAGAAGTGCTTCCATACAATCTTTAGATGAACCTTCAGCAGGTGTGTACCTCTGCTCGAAGCGGTCATATCTCTCTTCCACTCCAGGATTTTCTGCTGTTTAGACTTAGCAAACTTTCTCATCTTTTTCTTTCATTTCCTCCATTTCCTGTTGAGCTTCCTCCAACTGCTTTTCCATTTCTTTCTTGTTTGCTTCTGTGCTTCTTAGCTTGCCATATAGTTCTTGCTTCTCTTGCCTCACAGTTTCATCACATGCTGAATCCTTTCTGCTCATTACTAACATTCTCATAGGATTGCAGAAGATTTCATACTCTTTTTGTAACTCCCTGTGTTTTATCTTGCACTACAGTGCTTTCTGCAATCTTAGAGCATTTCAAAGATTCAAATTTCCTTCACTAAGTTTTCTTTGTCTTCAGTAAGACCTCCAGAGCAAATTTCAGACTTTCACAAGAGCCATTGAGACTTTGATTTTCCATTAATGATCTGTCCACTTCTGTGATGAGTTTGTCTCTTTTCTTCCTGAAGAAGAGCTAACTTTTCTAAGAATATATCTTTTTCTTATTTTGGGCAGAAACTTGGTTTTCCACATTTGCCAAAGACTTTGTGAGATGTTCAATGGTATCTTTGGCCAAAGACAACTCCTCCTGCAGACCTTTGTTTTCTTTAGTGCTTCTTTTCGGGAAATGAGGGCAGCTTGCAGTTTCCTCTGTATTTGTTGCTTTGGCTTACTTTTCTTCTCCAATCTCTTTGGTTTTTTGCTTCATTTTCACAAAGTTCTACTGTAAGTGCTTTATCTTCTCTCATGTTTTTGGCTTGCATTTCCAGCTGTGTATGCAGAGCCTTAATTAATCCTCTTGTTCTATCATCTCTGCTGTACTTTAGTAAGGACTTCTTCTTTCTTGCCAAGCTGTTCAGAAGGTACTAAACTTCTTCTTCCTTTTTGCTATGAGTTTTTGCAGTTATCTAGTTCAGGTTGTAATTCTCTTAAACGTTCTAATCCAGCAATTTCTAGTTGACTGTTTTCCATTTCTGGCCTCAGGTTTCTGCACGGGCTTCAGCTTCATGAGAACGCTGTCTTTAGACTTTGATTTCGAAACCCTGGTTTATTTATCTGCTCTGTAACTGAATACCTCTCTTGATTTTTTTAGTAAGTTCACTTTGCTGTTAGAACTAACTCTCAATTCTAACTCCTCTTTTCTCAGCCTCTATGTCTTTGAGCTGAGTCTTAATTTGAGCAATAGAAGGATTGTCTTGAAGAGCATTTATATCCTTAGGATGAGGCCAGTCTGGGAACAAGTTTGACTCTGGATAGGCTGGGAAGTTGCTGCTCCATGGCTTTTGAATAAAGGTTCTTCTGAACCTTGAGCAGGAAAGTCTGGGTTCTGCTGGTCAGTGTCTGGAAGTTTTCTGTCCTACAGACTCCCTTATTTGAATCTGGAGTTTGCCTTAGCTGGTATCCAATGTTCTCATTTTCCTTGCTTGCTTGTCAAACTGCTCTTGCAAGTGATTATAGTTATCTTTCTGTTGCTTTAGCTCCTCCCTAAGATGTCTTTCCTTCTCTTGTGCCTTTTTTAGAATCACCTTGCGAGAGGTTAGTACTTCCTGTAGCTTTCTTTGAAGTTTGCTCCTTCTCTTTTAAGGTCCAATATCTTTTTTTCCAGTTCTGGCTTCCAGTGTTCTATACCACTGGCACAAGATGGACAGTTAACTGTTTCTTTACAGCGCTGAGTCTCCATCACCTGGCATTCCTTGTTACTTTGTGGTTACTTTTGGATAATTGCTTGATGTTCAGTGATTTCTGCTTGGAGTAAATTATTTCATTTGCTTCTCTTGCAGTTTCTGATTCATCTGTTTGATCACAGCCTGTAACTCTTCTTTGGCTGCTGCCTTTTCTTCTGAATCCTTCCTTAAATGCTCTAGTTCTACTTCTTTCAGATATTGTCTGTTTTAAGAATTTTCTATTTCTCGCACTTAGAAGTCATACATTTTCTGACTCTTCTTTACTTTCTTTATCTTCCTCCATTTCTCTCCTCTCACTCTCATTGAACGGATCTCTTTCCTGGATTCATCTTTCATTTTGGCAATTCCTCTCTAATTTACTGACTCTGTAGAAGTTCTTTCCTGTTAATAGAGCTGTCCTGGAGCTTTCTCTTTCTCTGCTCACTTTCTTTTCTTTACAAGGTCTAATTCACGGCTGAAGCTCTTCTTACTTATTAGCTGCTGGGCTCAATTCATCAAAAGTAATGTTTAAGGCCAAGAACAACTTCTTTATCTTCTTCCACTTGCTTCTTTTTTTGGCCTCTTCAGCTCTGGATATAAATTCAGCTTCTTTAAGAGTCTTAATTTCAACCCAGAGAAAAACTTCTCTTCATTAAGCTGAACCATTTCTCAGTCATACTAACTAGCTGATTTCTGTCACTTGCTGATCTTTCTCTTCGATGGTTTTGTTGAAGGGTTTCCACATTCTCTTTTTTTCTCTCAGTAAGAGTTGATCCATTTTTGCTATTTCAAGTTCCTTCTGTGAAGAAACCTGTGAAAGTTCTTCCATCTTATTGAGATATTCCCTCACACGTTCTGCCTCTCAAGCACTTCACTTTCCTTCTTCTGCAGCTGGCTTTCCAGGCTTTTGATCAGTGTATTCTGCTCAGAAAACTGAAGCTGCACACCATCCAGTTCATTCTGTAAAACTTTCAATTTTTCACATCTTTAGATTTCGCCTCTATGCTGAGACTGTGAATCTGTTCAGTAAGCAAGTTATGATGAGTAGTTTGACTTTCATATAGTCGAGCTTCTTTGCCTTTCTGCTTTGCAAGGTTTACTTCCAGTTGTTGTACCTGAGCCCTCAGTTCTGTTACTACACTAAGTTTCCTTCACCTGAGAGAGAAGCTGGTCTCTTTCTTCAGACAAAGCAGTGCATACACTGTTTGGTATCTTCGGCATTTTTTTAAACTCTTCAATCACCTGGGTAAGGTTGCTTATCTCCTTAGCTTTCTCATCTAAATTTTTCTCATAGGTTTCTCTGCTTTATGAAAGCTAATCTCAAGCTCCAAAATTGACTTTTTAGTCTTCAATTCAATCTTGGTGACACTGACAAGTACCTGGTACGCAGAAGGGGGTTTATCAACATCATCCTGCTTTGTTGATTTCATCCATTCCAGTGTTCATTTAAAGTATTTCTCAGATGTTCTATTTTGATGTTCAATACTCATTCTGCTTTTCTTTTCAATTGCTGGAAGACTGCTTCTCTCATTTGACATTGGGGGAAGATGTTTGCTCTGTTATCTTCAGCAACAATTTTCACCCTAACTGCAGTATTCCTTCACTCTCTATCTGTTTCATTTCTGTCTGGTCAAGGACATTGGGGTCCCCCATCAGCCCTTTGCCCTGGAGCTGCAACTTAAGAAAACAAGAATCTCTTCTTTGGGCTTCTTTCATTTCTAACAATAAAACTGACAGTTCTTTATGCTTCTGAAAAAATGTGTTCTCTAGAACTCTTGTCTACTTTCTCTCGGCAGAAGAGCTGCTCTCATTGAGCCTGGTAACATCAACCATGCTGATCTGTTTTAAAGTAAGAAAGAAAATCCTTAATCAAATGTTTTATATGAAAGAGCCTAGCTAAAAAATGAATTTTGTGCACTTTCAGAACCTAAAACTTTAGTCCAAACCTCTCTTTACATAAAACTGCAAACACTTTTTTTATTTTTCCAATTGGACCTCTGAGAACACGCTAATCAATCCTGCCCTGAGGTCAAACCACATTCATAGTCCTAAGAAACCTGGAACTCGTTTTCTAGATATTCCTTACCTGGAAACTTTATTTTTCATATTAAAATACCTACTTGTTTCTCTTAAGAACTACTTAAAAATGAAAAGGGAAGCAGGAAATGAATTAAATTTTCTTTCATTCCACACCAAGGAGGAAAGTTATAGAATTCATGTCATTCAGAGAAATATTAGATAAGACAGTAGCCATTCACAGACAAGTAGTTTATCAAACAAGTACAGTAAGTCCACGACATCATGGACAGGTTGTGGAACTTTAGCAAAAAGACATAAATAGAAAACCAATTTTACCATAGGCTAATTGATATAAACAAAGTTAAAATTCCTATGGCATCTCATCAATGTTATAATGAAACGACTTTGAATTAAATGACGTTATTTGAGGACCTGCTGTAGACTGAGATAATTAACCAGGATCAAATAATCAAAAAGGAGTTCTGCTGGGGCCTAGGTAGGAAACTATGGACTTGTTTGACAAAATATCAACAAAGTTATTATTACAAAGATTATTGTGTTAGACTGCTCAATCTATATAAAATTATTTCCATATTGTTTTTTAGGGAACAAAATCAGTGAATTCATAGTAAAATTTAATTAGTATTTTATTAAATGAATTTGGAGACAGTGTATGCAATAAAATCTTACCTTTGCAATATCACTTATTTTTTCCCCTAGAAAAAATTCTACTTTGATGGAAGAAAAAGCCCCACAGGATCGTTCAAATAATGTAGTGGCCACAGCACAAGCTCTGCAGCCCGACTGCCTGAGTTCTTATCTTAGCTCTGCCAATTACCAGCAAAAGCTGGCACATAGTAAGTATTTCAGTGAATATTAGCTATTATCTGAGAATCATCTCAAGCCACTGAGTTAGAAAAAAAATTCATTATCTTAGAATTATTTAAGAAAAGTTATCTACTCATTTTCATAAGCATTATTTTAAATCATTTTAAAACTCTTCACTCTTGTATTATACTCATATTTCTAGAAACCAAAACTGAAAACAGTATTCAGAACGGGGAAAAGTTTCCTTATAATTTTCTTCAGGTCACATTCTATTCATCCATTCCTATATATATATTAAAGGCTTGATACAGTCAAGGCATCACTTCTGCCAGAAGACTTCAATATAACTAACTCCTTCTTTGCTCTCTCTTTTGCCTTAAGTATTCTTATTTGCTCTTTTATAACTTTTAGTCATACCACTTTCACTCACTCCCTTTCTTTAGTCATACCCTATGTTGCTGCCTATGATATCTACAGAACTTAATTACCTTTCAGGTTCCAGTAAAAAAAATCAGTGTCATTTCCTAAGGAGAGGCCAAAGAACCAGAGAACACAGCTCATTCTAGCTACTCTCATTTTTTCCCCCTTCTAATACAAGTCTACCTCTTCAGCTGAACTTACGCTTTCTATAAACCTTCTCTACTCACCTTTCTTAGTCCAAGGGATTATCTTAGTCACTCTCTTTTTTATTTCTGTGTTTTTCCCTTTCTTTTCATTGTTCCTTGTTTATTTGTTCCCTTCTGATTCTTTTTCTTTTTCTTAACAGATTCTCATATTTCTTATTCTTTTTTGATCTAAGTTATCTTGTTCTTACTATCACTAACTGCTAAGCATCTTAAAACGATATGGACCCCCTTGGCCAAACAGGCTCATTTTCACTCTGTCAGTGTCCATATAATGCTACAATTTTCAAAATTTAGTTCCTTTTGAAATTACTTGAACAGAGAGAGCATCAGTGGCCCATAAAAGGTATTGAATGAATATAAGTGTGGTGCTTAATTTTACTGTCAATTTGGTTAGACCAGCACCCAGACACTTGGTCAAAGATTACTCTAAATGTTTTCTGTGAAGGTATTTTTTTTAGGTGAGATTAATATGTAATCCGTAGACTCTAAATACAGCATGTTATCTTCTATAATGTGGGTGGGTCTCATCCAATCAGTTGGAGCCTTAACCAATAAAAAGACTGACCTTCTTCAAAAAGAGAGAATTCTGCCAGCAGATTGCATTGAGACTTTAACTGCAATTCTTCCCTGAGTCTCCCAGCCTGCTGGCCTACCAGTATGTTTTAATTTGCCAGCCGCACAATTGTGTGAGCCAATTCCTTAAATCTCTCTCTCTCTCTCTCTGTCAAGCTAATCTCTTGATCTAGTTCATATTCTGGTTATTTTAAGAACACATCACTTACCTCACTGATTTTTTCTATCTGCCTCTCCAGTTTTATGCTGAGCCTCCAGGAGAGTTATCTTAGAAAGCGTTTTTCTGAAAGTCACAAAATAAAGATCCTTAGAAGACATTTGTAGAGAGTTTGAAAAAACAGAGGCATGATTATGTGTGAGGTTAGTAGAGATGCATAAAATGAAAGGCAAGAAATAGACAAAAGAGTTTAGGGGAATAAAAGGTTTATTTTATTAAAAAAATGGCAAGAGAAGATAAAAGATAGAATGGTACTATTAGGTGATAATAATTAACCTGAGTTAATAATTAAATAAATAGCAGAGGGCTATAAAGTAGGATAACAGAGCATGTGACAAGAAGCAGCTATTTCTGTGGCATAAGATGGGACTTCTAGGGCAATAAACGGAATTTATCCATAATCCTATGTTTCATAATATTCATCTTGCATAATATAGCACTTATAAAGTCTTCAATGTTCTTTCACATATGTTATAAAGACATCAAATCTGAGCCCTGGAAGAGAACCATCCAATCTCCTCAATGACTATATGTGAAAACAATGAAATGACATGACCTACTACCAGCTAGACACAGAGGGCTGGGATCAGAATCCAGTCTTCTGAGTTCTATTCCCATGTCCCATTATAATGCATGTATCTAAAAAGGGTATTAGTACCTTGGAGGATAAAAATATTGTGACTAAACATGTCCCCAAGAAGCTTGTACTCCGTCTGAGAAGCTAAGACAAATATAGTAAAGTACATCCAAATGTCTTCACATGACCTACATGGCCCCTCATGATTTGATCTTATTTATTCTAAAACCTCCTTATCTTGTGCTTCCTTTTGTTCATCCCAAAACAACACTGGCCTTCGGTCTGCAAACATATCAAGATTATTCATTCCTGGGGTTTTGCACTGCTTTTATCTGGCTTGGAATGCCTCTTTGCATGGCTGCCCCCTTTTCATTTGTTCTTAGAAACGCCTACACTGACCACTCTAATGCTGCGTTCCTCCTCCCCAGGCACACTTGCAGTAAACTGTTTGATTTTTATCCTAATACTTATCACTCTCTGAAATTTTCTTATATATATGGCCTATCTTCCCCTCTACTATGTTCAGAGCAGTATCCTTAGCAACTAGGTTAGTGCCTGGCAATAGGATAAGCACCATAAAATTTGTTCCGAATGAATGAATGTTCGTTAAACAAATGAATTCAAGACAGTATATAATATGTTCAGACACATCACAAGATTATTTGAGAAATGAGTACAACAGTACAAATGAAAGTACAAAGAATGAGTTCAACAAAACGTGACATATAAAACAAAGATTGCCTATGAGACCAGACAGTAAAACTAATACAAAATACCTTAAGGCCAGTAATTCTACAGAAAAGAGCAAGGAGAATGGAACTCACATTTTTAACACCTAGAAACCATAATGAGCTATAAGACAGTGACAGGCACTGTTGTAAAACTGCAAAATAAGTATCATGAGTAAGGTCCAAGAAGTGCTTTGAGTGAGTTAAATAATGAGCTGAATTTATGGTGTTCTTAAAATATTAGTAATGGTGGCAATAGTCTAGAAAAGGTATAATTAATTCCAGTTTAGAGCTAAGTGGAACTATAAAATGGTTAAGTAGAATATTGGGTTTGGAGTTTTAAAAAATGGTACAAACTTGGTATTCATTCTCACTCTTAGAAGGTAGTGTATTAATTAGTTAGTTAAGCTAAGATAAAATAGATCAGTAAAGATTATTAACTACATGCTACTAAAACCATAAGGTCTTTGTCAAGCAGGTGATAAATGGAAGAAAGTATGTCTTCATTCTTATTAACTGTTCAATACACAGTTTGAGAAGATAAAATGCTAAGTTTAATGCAATCCACAAAAGTTTATTCGGGAGCTACTATTTGCCAGGTACTATACTAGTTCTTGGTAAAGCAGAGATGAAAATAAATGGCCCCTGCCTTGATGAGCTTATACTTTATCTTTGAAGACTGTATTGTATATAAAATATAAACATAAAGGCGGATTATTTTAACATGTTAAAGGAATGCAGGATATTACAGAAACACAAAAAATGCATTTAATTCAACTTTGGGGGATCAGAGTCGACTTCCTGAAAAAGATAATGCCCTAGTTGATAGGGTTGGAAGCAGTATATAGCGACGAGCGAAACTGCAAGTGGTTTCTACCTTTGACCTTTATTTTTACTGATCCTATTACCTCATGTACAAAATTTATTACCAGGAATGTCCTTTCTTCTTTTTGCTTATTTAAAATTCATCATCTTATTAAGGTCCTATTCAAGCCATACTTCCTAGAAGGTTCCCTGACTACAAAATGACTATAATACAGACATCCTGCAGCATTTATAGCTTACACTGCAAAATTTATACTATGTAAACACTGGTATTCTGCTCGAAATAATGGTATTAATCCTATACTTATACACCTTCAATAACTACCAGCTCAGCTAAGTAAGATCTTTATAATCACACAATCAGAGAATCTACATGTTATACACATATAGTCATAAAAGCAGAAGCTTCTGTGGGTTAAGACAGAGAATTATAGTTTTCATTTATACATACCATTCGCAGCTTTCAGTTCTTCCAGCTCTCTAGAACTAAGGAGCAAGGCTTTCCTTTTCATTCTCTAGCTCTACCACTCTCTCTGCAAAAAGGCAAATATTCTCCTCAGTGACTACCTAAATTGCACAAAGACAAAGATTAATGATTCTCTCACTGAAAAGTCTCATATTAATGCCCAGAATGCCTCCAGCATTTTTGTCTTCTAAAAGTTCTCAGCTATGAAAATACTTTTAAAATAGCATCTATTTATGCTTAGTCAATCTTTGAAGAAATGTTTTTATCTAGAAAAGAAACTATTTCACACAAAGTTTCAATTCACAGAGTTTTCAATTAAAACTGAACCTAGATTACAAAGACAGAAATTCCAAGTCTATTGCATATGGAGAACATTTTCAGGTCCACAAAGCAAAAACATTATAAAATTAGATTAATGCTACTGAAAAAATATTAATCACTTGAAAGAGACTGAACATAAAGATAGGCCTCAAAGAACAGAGGCAAAAGTAGTATGTACCCTTAAGAAAGGAAGAACTATAATTGTTTTTTATTTTTTCCTGGTATAGTAAATTTTTCTTGTGCTTTCTTTTATGCATACATATTGTTTGGTTTTCCTAATGACAGGTAAATACCAAATTATGCCACATCTTTAGTTTTATGTCTTTTTATATTTATATATTTCTCCTTCAAGGGGATTATTCTGTATAATTTTTCATAAAATTATAGAATCATTCAACCTTGAGGGTTCTATAGCTCATTTAGTCCAAACCTTCATTTGATGTTTAAAAAATTGCAAGGAATGAGTTCAGGATCTTATGGCTTTTTCCTGAGGGAAGTTCACAGTTTGCATAATACTGGGCAAGTAAAAACAGAAAAGCTACAGGTCTTTCTGGCTTGAGAAGAGAAGGCAGACTTTGCAACAAACAAAGCTGCAGAATGGGAAGAGGGAAATCAGAGGCAAGGGAAAACATTTCAGCAAGGGTAGGCCCAAATTCTATATATGAACTTCTGAACAATGAACTAAACATCTGCAAGGCTGACTTTAAGTAGTAGTCGCAGATAAGGCAAAATAATGCAACTGAGTTTTGAGTGGCTGCCTACTCACAGGCCAGGATTTGTGGTTTGAATTCAAATTGCTGGCTGATAAAAAGTAATCAAAATTCTTCAGTTCAGAATAACGAAGAGAGTCTTGAGAACGAAACTTCACAATATTCAGGATTTAATACAAAATCGAACACAAAGAAGATAGGGAAACCTGACCCATTCTCAACAAACAATCAACAGAGACCAAGCAAAATGATGCAGATTTTGAATTAGCAAATAATGATTTTAAAGATACTATTATAACTATGAGCAGGATGTAAAGAAAATATGCTTAAAATAAATGAAAAGATAGAAGAAAGAAAAACAAATTACCAATATCAAGAATGGGAGAGGCAGGAGCGACGTCAGAAACATGGCAGAGTGGAGAAACATCCTCATACCTCTCCTTAAAACAATAATAAGCTGAACATCTAAAACTCAACAAAAAATACCGAAACTGCACACTAGCACATCTGAGAGTGGGATCTGCTCATAAGACAAACAACAAAATGGGCAGAAAAATTATTTGAAGAAATAACAGCCAAATAACAGCTGAACATTAAGTTTATACATGTAGAATCTTAACAAAGCTTAGGCAAGAAAATCACAAAGAAAATCACTACTAAGTACATCACAAACAAAAATAAAGAGGAAGTCTTATGTTAAAATTGTGGTCTGGCAATACACTCGTGGTTACCAGAGAGTAAGGGGAAAAGGGGTAGGTGGAAGGTAGATGGGGTAAAAGGGGTCAAATATGTGGTGACAGAAAGAAATCCAACTATGGGAGGTGAATACACAATGTAAATATATATATGCCTTACTGTTAAATGTACAGCTGAGACTTACTAGATTTCATTAACCAATGTCACCATAAAAATAAACAAATTTAAATAAATAAACAAATAAATAAAATTGTGTCTGGGGCTCCTAATTTTTATTGCTATAATACATATAGCACCTACAGTATAAAGAATAGTATAAGGGTTTATGATTACAAGGTTCTACATTTTAGTGAAGTGGTACAGTTTAACTCTAAGATGGACTTAATGGTTAAGATGGTATATTGTAAAAAAGATTCCTCATGCTAACACTAGTCAAAAAAAATAGAGTGACTATTTAATATCAAGAAAATATATCTCAGAGCAAAATATGTCACCAGGATAAAAAGATCATTTCATAATTGATCAATGGTCGCTTAATCAAGACGACATAAAAATCTAAATGTTTAAACCCCAATAACACAGCTTGAAAACGCATGATACAAAAATGACAGAACTCAAGGAGAAATAGATAAATCCACAACTATTAACTGAGATTTGAATACTTGTCTTAACAATTGAGAGAATAAACAGACAAAAGCAGCAAGAATATAGTACATTCTTCCTGGCCCAGGCATCAGGAAGGAAAGCAGAGAAGTGGGAATGGATGGCAAAGAAGCGAGGACAGCAGAGAAAAACAGTTATTACACCCATGGATGCAAAACATGAGGCTAAAGCCACAGACCCATTACCAATGCAGAGGGCCCCTGCCCCATACTCCCAAAACTGAACAAGGAGAGCCCCAGGGGAATCTGAGCAAATACTTCTGAAACTATCACCAACACTGACAGGGACTGAGACTGAGGATATGAACATGATTAATATCTATATGAAAAAAAAAGGCATTTTTAAGACTTTATATAAAGCAGGATCCAAGATGCTTAGACGTCACCTACTGGAACCAAAAGAAAAATTGCCTTTGTTGCAACAGGCTAGAGAGACCTTTGTGTAATAAATTTCCTTTCTGGAAAAAAAAAAAACCAGAATACATTTCCATTATGTTCATTAAAACTCCGGTGAAAACAACCAAGGTGACAATCAAGCTCAGAAAGAAAGAGAAAAATCTCCAGAAAATAAGCTTAAAACATATATGGCGACTTAAATGACAGAGAAGGTACTTCTCAAAAAACTCAATGCGATCCAAACAATTCATATCAACAATTTCAGGAACTGAAAAACACCTAGATGAGCAGAATAAGTTCTTTAGCAAGGAGACTGAAAAACTCAAAAGAACCGAAAAGAACTTCTGGGATGACAAACATACTTCAAGAGAAAAACGAAAAATAGCAAGCTTGGGAAATAGAGTGAACCAAATGGAGGAAATGATCAGTGATATTGCGATGACAGAAACTAGAAATAACATTGAAGGAAGAAGAGAAAAACTGAAGAATGAAAAATAGTGAAAGAGAAATACAAAAACTAGCTGATACATCAGGAGGGGAAACATAAGAATAATGGGCATTATCAAAGGCGAGGAAAAGAGCAGGACTAGAAAGCATTTTCAGAAAAATAGTTGATGAGATTTCCCAAATCTAAGGAATGAGCTGGAGCTTGGAATTCAAGAAGTCAACAGAACACCCAATGATCTCAACCAAAAAGGCCTTCACCAAGACACATTGTATTAAAGTTATCAAAAATCAATGACAAAGAAAGAATTCTCAGGGCAGCCAGGAAAAGAAGATGGTAACTTATAAAGAAAGCAACTTAGATTACAGTTAGACTTCTCAGAACAAACCTTACAAGAAAAGGAGTGGAATCAAATATTTAAACTATTAAATGAAAGGAACTAGCAGCCAAGAATAATGTATCCAGCTAATCTCTCCTTTAGATATGAAGGAGAAATAAAGACCTTTCCAGACATACAAAAATTGAGGGAATTCTCACTACAAGGCCTGCACTACAGGAAATATGAAAGGGGTCAGATCACTAAAACAAATACAAAATATATATACATAATTAGAAATAAGGTGACTAGCAGGCTGATAAAGCAGAGGATGCAACTATTACTAAGATTAGGGTATAAGCTTAAAGAATAAAAGAGAATTGCTACAGCAAGATAGTAATGAATGTTCAGCATACATAGGGACAAATTGAGACAACAATGACTAAAAAGGGGAGGATTCAAAGATCCAAATTTGCAAAGGGGAATGGAGATGAGCAAGAAAATGAACGACTGTAATATATAAATTATCCTTTACATATTCATAATGGTAACCACACACCAAACATTCAAAACTGAAGTATACAACATAAAACAAGAAGGACCAGAGGGAAAACCCACAAAAGCCAACCAAAATAAAGAAAACAGAAATACAAGACAAGGAAGCAATGGAAACACCAAGCTACCAAAAGCAAAAGATAAATGGCTCTAAGAAGGCCTCAATTTCAATAATCACCCTAAATGTAAATGGACTGAACTCACCAATAAAAAGGCACAGAGCTGCAGAATGGATCAAAAAACAAAACCCACTATGCTGCCTCCAGGAGACACATCTCAGCTCCAAAGACAATATAGACTCAAAGTGAAAGGGTAGAAAAATGATATTTCAAGCAAATGGCATTCTAGAGAAAAGCGGGAGTAATGGTACTAATAATGAAAAATAGACTTCAAAATAAAAAAGGAAAGGAAAGATACTGAGGGACACTTATAATGATAAAGGGAATCAGCACCAAGAAGACATAACACTTATTAATATCTATGCTCCCAATCAGGGAGCCCCAAATATGTAAAGCAATTACTAACAGAACTAAAGGGAAACAGACCAAAACACTATCATAGTAGGGGACCTAAATACCCTGTCAGATATGGACAGATCATCCAAACAGAAAATCAATAAGGAAATAATCTTAAATGACACATTAGACCAACTGGACATAATTGACATTTACGAGCCTTCCATCCCAAAACAGCTGCTTATACATTCTTCTCTAGTGCACATGGAACATTCTCAAGAATCACCACATACTGGGACACAGAGAAGCCTCAACAAATATGAGTTGAAATCATACCAACCATATTCTCTGATCATAATGCTTTGAAACTAGAGATCAACTGCAAAAAAAAAAGGAAGAACCACAAATACATGGAGATTAAACAACATGCTACTGAAGAATAACTGGGTCAGAGAAGAAATAAAAGAGAGATCAAGAGATACATAGAAACAAATGATAATGATACAAAAAAACTTTTGGGACACGGCAAAAGCAGTCATAAGAGGAAAGTTCATATCATTACAGGCCTATCTCCAAAAACAAGAAAGCCCAAATAAACAACCTAATGCTTCATCTTAAAAAATAGAAAAGGAAGAACAAATGAAGCCTAAAGTCAGCAGAAGGAAAGAAATATCAAAATTAGAGCAGAAATAAATGAAATTGAAAACAAACAAAAAAAAATAGAAAAAATAAATGCAACAAAGAGCTGGTTCTTTGAGAAGGTTAATAAAATTGACAAACCCTGGCTAGACTCACTAAAAAAGAGAAAGGACACAAATAAACAAAATCAGGGATGAAAGGGGGAAATGACAACTGACATCGCAGAAATACAAAGGATCATACAAGATACTATGAAAAAGTATATAACACCAAATTTAATAACCTAGAAGAAATGGACCAGTACTTAGAAAAATACAACCTTCCTAGACTGAATCAAGAACTGGAAATCTAAATAGACTGATCAGCATATGGAAATTGAAACAATCATCAAAAACCTACCAAAAAGTAAAAGTCCAGGACCAGATGGCTTCACCAGTGAATTCTACCAAACATTCAAAAAGATTTAATACCTATTCTCCTCAAACTCTTCCAAAAAATCGAAGAGGAGGCAATACTTCCCAACTCATTTTATGAGGCCAATATTACCTGATACCAAACCTGGTAAAGATAACACAAAAAAAGAAAACTACAGACCAATATCTCTCATGAACACAGATGCAAAAATCCTAAATAGATACTAGAGAACCCAATACAGCAACACATATAAAAGATTATACACCACAATCAAGTGTGCTTTCATCGCAGGGGCACAGGGATGGTTCAACATATGTAAATCAATTAATGTGATACACCACATAAACAAAAAATAAGAATCACATAATCATATCAATGATGCAGAAAAAGCCTTCGACACAGAACAGCATCCATTTATGATCAAAACACTTAACAAAATCAGTATATAAGGAAAGTACCTTAACATAATAAAGGCCATCTATGACAAACCCTCAGCCAACATTATTTAATGGTGAAAAACTAAAAACCTTCCCCTAAGATCAGGAACAAGGCAAGGCTGTCCACTATCGCCACTGTTATTCAATATAACATTGGAGGTCCTAGCGAGAGCAATCAGGCAAGAGAAAGATATAAAAGGCATCCAAATAGGAAAACAAGAAGTCAATGTCACTATTTGTGGATGACATGATTCTCTATATAGAAAACCCTAAAGACTCCACAAGAACACTACTAGAAACAATAAGCAAATACAGTAAAGTTCTGGATACAAAATCAATGTTCAAAAACCATAGCATTCCTATACTCTAACAATGAAGTGTCAGAAAAAAAGTGGAAAAAATTCCTTTTGCAATTGCAACAAAAAGAATAAAATACCTAGGAATAAATTAAAAAACATGTGAAGGACCTTTATAATGAAAATAAAGACCCTATTAAAAGAAATTGAAGAAGATACAAAGAAATGGAAAGATATTCCGTGTTCTTGGATTGGAAGAATCAACATAGTAAAATGACTTATTACCTAAAGCATTATACAGATTAATGCAATCTCCATCAAAATCCATCAGCATTTTAAAGAAATAGGAACAAAAAAATCAGATTTGTATGGAAGCAAAAAGCCCCGAATTGCAAAGCCATCCTGAGAAAAAAGAATGAGGCTGGAGGCATCACTCTGCCTGACTTCAATTATACTACAAAGGAACTATAAAACAATGGCATGGTATTCAGCAGAAAACGACACACACCAATGAACAGAATCAAGTCAAAGTAAACCGTATTTATATGGGCAAATAATTTTTGACAAAAAGAAGCCAAAAAACATACAGTGGAGAAAGGAAAGCCTCTTCAATAAGGTGCTGGAAAACTGGAAAGCCACCTGCAAAAGAATGAAACTAGACTGTTGTGCTATCATCATACACCAAATTAACTCAAAATGGACAAAGGCCTAAATATAAGACCTGAAACAGATAAATTACATAGAAAAAACATACGTACTCAACTCATGGACCTAGTTTAGAAAGGATTCATGAATTTGACCTCAGAGGCAAGGGGAGTAAAAGCAAAAATGAACGGAACTATATCAAAGTAAAAAACTTTCTGCGAGCAAAAGAAAACCACCAACAAAACAAAAAAGGCAACCAACTGAATGGGAAGATATTTGCAAAAATATCCTTCGATAAGAGGCTAATATTCAAAATATATAAAGAATCATACAACTCAACAAAAAAAAAATTCAATTAAAAAATGGGTAAATGACCTGAACAGACACTGCTCTCAAGAATACAAACAGCCTACAAATATCAAAAGACTTCAATTTCACTAGCTATTAGGGAATTGCAAAGCAAAACCACAATGAGAACTACTATCATACCTGTAAGGAATGGTTATTATCAATAAGACAATAACAAGTGTTTGGGAGGTTGTAGGGAAAAAAGATCCCTTACCTCTGCTGGTGGGAATGCAAATTGTGTACAGGCCACTATGAGGAACAGTAATGGAGGTTCTTCAAAAAAATTAAGGATAGAATTAACATATGACTCAGAAACCCTCTTCTGGGTATCTACCCAAATACTTGAAAACATTATCCGCTCTAAAGCTATATGCACTCCGATGTTCATAGCAGCATTATTCTCAGTGGCCAAGACATGTAAACAACCTAAATGTCTCTTCAACGATGACTGGATAAAGAAGCTGTGGTACATATAATACTCAGCCATAGAAATGATAAATACTGCACTTGTTTGACAACATGGGAGATGGATCATGATGCTAAGCAACATAAGTACAGAAAAAGTTGAGAACCACATGATTTCAGTTTCAGATGTGGATATAAAACTGAAAGCAAGGAAACGAGCAAGACAAACAGGCTCATGGACACAGAAAACAGTTTAGTGTTACGAGGAAAGTGGGAAAAGGGGGTAGATAAGGGTAAAAGGAGTCAAATATGTGTTGGTGGAAGGAGATTTGTCTTTGGGTGGGGAGCACACAATGCAATATACAATTGATTGTATTAATTAATTACTTGAAATCTAAATTTAATTACCAATGTCCACCAATAAATTTTTTAAAAAAGAATAGCCATGCAAACCATAAACAGAAGACTAGATAATTTTATTAATATCAGATATAGGAAAGAACTTCAAGTAAAGACATATGACTAGAGATAAAACATTTCATAAATGAAAAAAGGAACATCTTATCAGAAGATATAATGTGTTTGCACTTAAGCAGTCCAAAATTAGAGTTACAGGGAAAATAGACAATTCGCACAATCACAGGAATTGATGAGGAAAGCAAAGTCTTATCATGAAAATGGAGCTGAAACAACTGGATATTCATATAGGAAAAATAAATGAATAACTTTGACCTTTATCTTAATACCAAATATAAAGATTTATTGAGTTCAACAGTCACAAGACTTAATTTGAAAGCTAAACCATAAGCTATGGAAGAAAATGTAAGAGATATTTCATGACTAGGATTAAGCAAAGGTTTTAATAACAGAACACAAAATTAGAACCACGAAAAGTGATAAAAAATTGACTATTAAATTTGAAATATCTGCTAATTAAAAAGACATCATGAAAGAAATTAATAAGAGGCAAGCCACAGTATGGAAGAAACTATTCCATCAATATATCAGAACATAAATTGGCATTTTAGGACATGCAAAGAATTCCCACACACCTTGATAAGAAAAGGCAAAGAACAAAATTTTAAACTAGGGAAAGGACTTGAACATATACTTCACCAAAGGAGCTACACTGTTGGCAAGAATCTCAAGAAAATGTTCAACAATCATTTGTCATCAGAGAAATACAAACGAAACCACAAGAAGATAACACTACACAGTATTAGAAATAGCTATAATTTTAAAACCTGAACAATACCAAACCGTGGAGAAGATGTGGAGCAACTAGAACTCTCATATATTTTAGGGGAGGTTAATAAAATATACAACCAACTTCGGAAAAAAAGATCTGGCAGTTTCCTTTTTAAAGCTAAATAGATACTTACTCTATGGCCCAGAAATTATTTAAGTATTTAATTAAGATAAATAAAAACATATGGCCATTAAATACTTATATAAGAATGTTCATAACATCTTAATTCATAATAGACAAAGCATGAAAAAGCCAGAGTATCTATCAAAGGGAAATGAAGAGCAATCGTATAAAAGGTAAATGCAGTATAATATTATAAAAGAAAATATTTCTTGTAATATAAGTATGATATATACAACAATATGGGTGAATCTGAAAACATGCTGAGGGAAAGAAGAAGAGATAAAAGAGCATATGTGTAATAATTACATTTATGACATTTAAAAGAGAAAAATTAATCTACAACGAAAAAATCGAATACTGTCATCTCTGTGGGGAAGGGTAGGGTTGACTATAGAAAGGTATGAAGGAGAACTTTGTAGGATGATGGTGAATAATATATCTCAGTAAGGATTTGGGTAAAAACTAATGCATTTAACAAACTCAATGAATAGTTACATGTTTTAATAAACTTTACTTCAAAAGGACTATAAACAAATATTAAAACTAGTCAAACGATACACATGTTGAAATACACATGAGAAAAAGTATTGATGTCTACAACTTACTATGAAATATATATAAAAACTGAGATGAATTAATGAGTGGATAAATTGGATATTTGATAAAAAATACAGAAAAAATGTTAATGACAGAATCTAAATGGTACGTATACAGATTCTTTCAATTTTTTTCAATTTTTTTTCAATTTTTTTTTTGAATTGCTGAAAATGTCTTAAAAGATTGGAGGAAAAAGTTGAGAATAGGAGAATAAAAGAGATTGGAAAGCCCTAGATGCTAGAAACCAGGAAAGCAAAAATCTTTATCAGTGCACAGTAGCTGCCTACGAAATGTGGGAATCTGCTGGCCAATACGTCTGTCAGTTTGGGAAAGGTATAATCTAATACGGAGATGAATGAATGCAGCTGTCCCAGTCTGAACACTAGCAAATTAAGGTCTTCAAACTAATTTCTCTTGTTCTGATATACATTCTCAATTAGCAGCCTTCTCGTGATTAATCACCAGAGATTTTTATAGAAGGAAGAGAGAAATACTGGCCAATCAACAGCCACTTGGCAGCTTAAATTTTTTTACTATTAATTAAATAACAGGAAACATTATGATTTCTATAGCAAATTTTCAGTTTGGTTAGGCTGATTTGCATATGTTAAACCTAATCTACTCTCAATCTACCAAAAACAAAATTGACTTCTCAAAAGAGAAAACTAATTCTAAGATAAATAAAAAAAAAAAAATATTCATCTAAATACAAATCTCTAAGACCGTTTAGAATCAGAAAGGCTTCTGAGATCATGATGCTTGTTATCTACTTTTTTACTCATTATTCATTGTTAAGCCTCTACATTAATCTTTCATGATTCCTTCCAAAAAAAGCATTGCATCAGGCTTAAAAAGAAGAGGCTTTTTATCTGAATAAATTCTCATTAGAACATCTAAGATAGAATAGAGCCAAGACATATTCATGAAGAAGTGCACATTTAATTACCTGTGCGCCCTCATAAACATCTGGGAAAGAAGTTTGAGATGATGTTTCCTCTTTTTGCAAGGTTGATTTATTTAGAATTTGGCTAATTTCTTTGGATTTTTGCTGGAGTTGATCTAAGGAAAAGAAAATAAAAAATAGAAGTGATCTCTTCCTCAAGCCTGAAACTTAGTAAGTTATCTTCTAGCAATATACATAATGCCATTTATCTAGTTATCTTAATTAAAATTATGATGCGCATGACAACATTTTTTAACTGTTCAAATGTTGTTCTCAAGAACCAAGAGGAATCTCAGTAAGTCATGTGCTTTAAAGGTAAAATAAAAATAGGCCTAAGTATTTTTGAAAAGTCGTTTTTTCCTCTCCCCCTTGAAAATACCTTTAGCGGTTTTTTTTTTTTTGTTTTTTGTTTTTGTCTCACTCTTCACTTAAGAGTTATGAATCCATTAAGATTCTAAACATGAATACGGTTTCAGTTAATAGAACAGTGTGCTTATGTAACCCTGTTCCCATGTAATGCCCCTCAAGGCTTCTGGTTAATGTTCAGTTCTTCAATACAGATCTTCAACTTATTCTTTCTAAAATATTTCCTTCGATATATGCAATCTATTAGAATCAAACTATTAGAAAGCATGTATTGGCTTTAATAGTAACATGATTTAAAAAAAAAGTTTCCTTTAAACCCTAAAGGATAAAAGTTTTCTTTAAAATAAGATTTGCAATGATAAGAAAAGCATTCAGATCAATCTTTAGAAGAAGAGTGACTCCAGCAATTCAGTCTCCTACCTACTACCGTAGATCTGGCTTGAGTTTCTCCTAAATTCAAAATCCTATTCATTTCAGTCATCCGACCCTTCAGATCACAGTCATTTTCACAAAGCACTCTTTTAAATATTTGACACATCATCGATCAAATAGTTTTTTTAGCACTATAATGAACAAAATTATAGCATTAGAGCAAGATTATAACTTCAGAGACAAGAGAATGCAACAAAGAGTTCAGAAGAGATGCTTCCTTAATCTTTCTACCGATTCTACCCTTTGAGCAAATGCTGCCATTAAAAGATTCCTGAAATTTTGAAGTAGGAGCACTCAGGTAC
>PUFA01002660.1:0-24586 GCA_003508835.1 Eonycteris spelaea | reverse complement strand
CCTTGGAAATGTTGAAAGTGGAGAAAGAATTAGAACAATCCTTTCATTTGCTATTTATCATTTAGGCCAACCAAAAAATAGCAGTACAATTTACTTGAAAAGTTTCCCCTGTTGCATCTTTGTAAAACTTTACATCACATCTTTGGTTTTTATCAACATTGAAACAAGAACCCTTAAACACCCATGTAGAGAGACAAGGTGTGAGTATGAGGTACTGAAACTGTACCTATCAGATCATCCTGCTTTCATAAATGCAGGCTGCATCTTTGTTTCACTTGTTTTCTGACATTATACTAATGTATAATGGTATAATGTTAATTTAACAATATTTTGGTTAAATATAATAATTTAATGCATGTATGCTTTCATGCATTCAACAAATGTACATTACTACCCTGTGCTAAGATATGTTATATTTGGTAGAAATAAAGCAGTGAATAAAAAAAAAGTCATGCTTTCAATGAGCTTATTTTTTATTAAGAAAATAAATACCTATTGATGTACTATATTTAATGGTGATAAGTACTATGATCAAAAGAAGGGGAGGTGAATAGAAAATGACAGTGGGTACTCTTATATAGTGTGTAAGTTTCCTATTGCGACTATAACAAGTTACCACAAACCGGTGACTTAAAATAACAACCATTCCTTTTATGCCGGTCTCTGTGCTAGGCATTAGACATTGCAAGAAAGAAATAGAATTGTGCGCCTATGGAACTTGAAGTCTACTGAGTTCAGGATTTGGGTAAGCTTGGGATGTAATCTTCAGGGTATTACTAAATGAAAACCAAAATCTTCATCTATAAGTATAAAAGCTCACCTCTTACAAACTGAGGTTGTAAAATAGATCCTGTCTCTCTATATATACATATATAGTTTTTCTTTTTTGTTCTTTTTGTTGTTGTTGTTTTTATATCTATCTATATTTTAGATCAATGGCTTGAGGAAGCACAATGAATCCAAGTCTTACTTCATTCAAGGAAAGAAAAATGTCTTGTTGGAAATGACAAGAATGTTTCTTCCTGTCAATAAAAGCAGTTTGTAAAATACAGAATCAGAGTTTCATAATCTGGAAATAAGATCAATTAAAAAAAAAAACAATAAAACTTTGGAGGTGAAGGGGCATTTGTATGTTTTTTGATGAGGAACTTTTTCTTCATCAATCTGTGTAGTGTAATGAGATCACCATCACTGGTGTGTATTAGAACTGAGAAGGCCTGAGTTCCAATATAGCTCTGCCCTTGGCCTGCTGTACATTTCACCATGTATAACATACCAAACAAACAAAGAAAGAATCAAACAAAAAACCAAAAAACAAAAAACAAAAACAAAACAAAAAACAGAGTTGTATAATTTCACCATTTATCATTTAGAGAAAAAGAAGAAAAAGCTGAGTTGCTGCTAATTTAACTGCTATGAGGTTTCATGTGGGAGACCTGAACTGATATGATATTGATGAATAAGATTCCACACCAGGACCCAGAAAAAAACTAGTGTGATTCCAAAAAACAGGCAGCAAGATTCTTTATCTATTGAACTCATAATAGAAAAATATAAATAAAGAAAAGTGTTACCATGGGTTGCGGTATGACTTTCTCTAGTGATGTTAGAATTACTGCGAGAATACAGATTCATTCTGTCTCTGAATTCAGGGCTTTTGATACCACTCAGTTCTTCCTGATTAAAAGACTGCTTTAGAATATTAATAAGCATGAGTATTCTCTTGAAACACAAATACTGGAAATAACAGTTTTATAACTAATGTTATGCTCAAATGCAATTTTCCAACTTTAAGATTAATGTCTTGAAATGTCAGAATGAAAATGAAGTGTTTTTTTAAAACATGTGAAATTCCTTCACTGTAATTTATTTTTGATTTATGACTCCAAGGAAATTTTAGAAAATATATAATCATGAGTGAGGAAAGACATAGTTACTGATAAGGATATTGGTGAGAAAAATCATAAAGAAAAATCATATCATTGTAGTGATAAAATGAACCTAGCCAAATGCCTAACAAAAAGCTAATGATTTTCAAAATTGTGAACTCGCCATACTGTAGGTCCATAGTTGTTAACCAGAATTGAATTGCCTACCTATATGCTTTTGTGGAGAATTGCCCACAGAATATGATTATGTTGACGCAATATTTATAGCTGAATTTATTATAAAATATTATAAATAAACATTTTATATCAATTTGTTCATAGTATTGCTTATGTTATTATAGAATATTGTATATGAATAAAGGTATAACTGATTTATTATTATGTGAAATATTAAGTTATACATATGAATTCATAAGCATAAGTGTACTTATACTTTAAAATAATGTATACTGCATAGTTTATACATAAAATTATTTCCAATACAAAAGCAAAATATCAAAATAACAAAAAAAAAAAAAATAATCATCACAGATTAAAAATGTAAGAACCCAGTACTAAAAGACCCAAAACTATTTAGCTTAGACAGTCTAGTTTGAAAACAATATATTCTGATTTGAAGACTGTTACATTAGGGCACACTAGAGTTGTAGTGGGAAGGAGGAGCAGCTTGTCGTAGCAAAACCGGTCAAGCTCTGGGAAACAAGGACATGTGTATATGCCCAGATTTGTGGAGACAAACTCAAGAAAATAGAAATTCATTCTTAAAGCATTATTACTGGAACCACAAAAAAAAATTAATGTAAAGGAGTTTCAAAAACTATTATATAAGATTGAGAAGAAAAGATCTTCCTTTTGGCATACCTATAATACATTACAATTCTTTATGCCCCGTTACTGTTTTCCTGAGAATATCTGAAATTTCCTGTAAATAAGCAAGTAGCTTACGTTTCTGTATGAACCAAATATTGAATGCCATAAAAATACACACTCTCTCACACCCAAATATTAAGTACAGATGTTAAAGAAATATTGCTCATTTCTCAAAAAAGAACATTTGAAAGATCAATAAACTACAGGTTAAGACATTTTCTGACTGTTTGGAAAAGTGCTGAAATCATACAGCTGGTAACACATTCTTTAGTGTGGAATAACAGGAAATATCGAAAGCTTTAATAAACCTGCATTACTACTCCTAAACATACTCACAACTAAGCCAAGTTCAGAGGAAGCAGAGCATCTAGAGAAGACCAGGTTTTCATGGGTCTTAGAACTCATCGCTAAGAGTAGAGATTTTTTTAATGCTTGTTTCCTTTTCTTCTGGGACGAAAACTGTAGCTCATTGAGTAGATGTGAATCTCAGATGTCCACAGGTTGGATAATTAGCACCTTTTCTGGTCTCTTGAGACTGGAACTAATCAGAGCAGCAGGTTCTCTCAAGAGCTGTTCGGTAGATGCCTCTGCTTTCCCTATGAGATGGTGTTCCAGTCACATATATGCTACTTGGACTAGTGGTCAAAGGTTCTAATGGTGAAATAACTGAAGTTGCCTTCTTCCTTTAAAATAAGAATGTGCATATGTGTTCTCTCCACCTCACTGATTCATAATAAAACTGATATAAATTAATGCATGGCATTATACTCCAAAATTTTTAACAGTCATTCACATGAAAGTTTCATGAGAGATATTAAACACACACGCACAAAATTAATCGAACTGTATGCACTCCTCTGGACTTATTATGTTAAAAATCCATATCTTTTGTCTCTATAATATTCAGTAGGCATCCTGAGCTGTGGGCAGTGTGATCACTTTGCATGATTTCACAGAGGTTTATTAGCTCTTTACCTAATTTTGTAGTTAGCTCTCTTCAATCATACAACTAATATAGGCATTTATGTTTGGGAAAGGATAGGAGATGGTTTTGTTAAGTTCTGTTGTTAACCTGTTAGCCTGTCTTAGGTATTTCAGCATAAAAATAGAGTAAGTTATAATAGATGCAGAGAAATAAAATAATGAAATCTTTTGTCAATCCAAACATTGTACAAAATTTAAAAAATTATGACAATATTATTATATAATTGTGAAGATCCTGATAGAACAACATTATATGCCTTGAGATACAGGAAGGAAGATATTACCAAGTTATAAGAGAACAAACTTACTTAGAACTGATACAATGTATCATTATAAATTATGGCATGTCTTCTTCATATGTAACAGCATTAGCAGATAAATGAAGAAAACTGGATTCCAAATCAATAGTCACTCCCATCGCGGTCTTTATGCTATCAATGTGGCGAGTATTGTCTCATGTGTTTCAAGAAAATATTTTTGAATCTGAGAAAAAATATTCGTGAATGTATTCCTTTGGAGATAAATATTTATTATATCTTTAATTATGACCTACTAGGGCTTTTGTCTGATGTCACTAGGCAATTGGCATGTTTCAACTCATGCCATAAAATTCATTTGCCCCAAACCTCTCATTTTCAATGTAAGAGCAATAAAGTTGCAGAGTTTTCACAGATCTCCTTATGACGTAAATTAAATGCAGATATTTTTACTACTGAACACCAGTTTTAGTTTTTAAGTTTGTGTATAGCATTATTTTTATGACAAGAATGTAATATAGCTTCTCAGTATTTTCTCTCTCTGCCCATAGACAGAAGAGGAAAAATAAATCTACTTTTATGTAATTGTAATAAATATTCTAATTTATTAAATTTCTCTCAGCAGAGAGAACACCAGTTTTAGTTTTTAAATTTGTGTATTGCGTTATTTTTATGACTAGAATGTAATACAGCTTCTCAGCATTTCTCTCTCTGCCTGTAGATAGAAGCAGAAAAATAAATCTACTTACATGGAATTGTAACAAATATCCCAATTTATTATAATTTCCTCTCAACCGTGGCCTACTTCATAAAACATATATATTCAGCTTTACTTCTCCATGTTTGTTTTTTGTCAAATTTATATGTTAATATTCTCTGATTATGCATATTATGAAAGAAGATCTCAAACATAGAAATTAAGAAAATATTGCAGAACGAAATAGCAAAATAACATCTGAAGTCTTGTTATCAAATATTATTCTGATTTAGCTTCAGGGAGTGTCTTCACTCAAATGGTTTCATTTGTCATATGGACAAAGAAAATAACATTAATCATATTTAGCGATTCTCTCCTGGCAATAATTTTGCCTTTGTGAGAATATTTGGCAAACTTTGTGTACATTTTGGTAATCATAAATAGGTTGAATGGTACTAGTACCTAGTGAGTGGATACTAGGGAGGTGCTAAACACTTTAAAATGTACAAAGTAGTCTTCTCCCACGCCCCGTGCCCCCAGTTCCAAGCAAAGAAGTATTGGCCCTAAATGTCAATACTGCTCCTTTTAGAAACTCTGAGAGAGATAAACTCATAGCAATTTTATGCTTACAAGTACATTGCACTTTACTTATTTTAAAACAACTTCTTTTGGAAATGAAAACATAAGTCTTTTTAAATTGGTTTCTATTAAGGAAGCCAACGTGCATATTCATGCAACTTATGTCCATGAGGACAATGGAAGGATGATTAGAAGAAGTCAGCTCATTTTATGAAGTCTCTTCTATTTTTTTAAACAGAGTACACTAAAATTAAAAGAGCAATTCAAAATACCCCATCTGTTTCAGAAACTACTCAAAAAACAAGAATGAATGAATGACAATGTACTCTGGACTCTGACAAAGTCTTCATAGTGAGGCAAATGTTTTATCATGACCAAGAGTCACTAAATTGAACACTGAGTTCCATTTTTTTTTCTCTGTGGCAACTTCTCACATCATTTAGAAAGCCTCACAGATATTTTTCAAGTGCCTAATCTCTTCTTGAGAGTCAAAACCTGATTGTTGTCTCAAATCAAATAACAGTAAAATAATGAACAAGTATATGCCATTGCATTGTAACAGGCATTGTGTGAAAGCTTTACATACACAGTATTCTAGGAGATTTAAACATAGATGATCATTTAATTCTCAAATCATACATATACTAGTAGCTTTACATATATTCATTCATTTAAACCCCTATAAAATCCATTTCATTACACAGTGTCTATTATCTCTATCTACAGATTTACATTCAGTATAAAATAATCCAGTCATTTATTTTCATAATACTAAAAACTGCACACTGTATATTCACATGTATACAATTTACTCCTTCAATTTTGTTGACATTAAATATAAAGAAATAGAGACTGAAAGATCAAATAAAACTGCAGAAAAGGTCTACTAATTGATCACTGAAATTGATCCCAGAGGAAAAAAATGCTCATAATTTCAGTTGGCTTATATTGTCAGTTTATAGGATAAAAAGATCAGAGCAATTTTTCTCCTTTCTTGAAGTTTGTGTCTTAAAAATTATATCAGTAATGGTGTGCAAATAATAATATATATAGTGTATAATCTTGATGATTATAAACTTGGTTAGTTTTCACATGTACGCACTGTGAATGGCAGAGTAGAGGATCCTTTATAATCATAAATCTAGCCCAAAGAGAAACAATGTGTTATAACTTCATTCCTTTAATATAAAAGACTGTTGCTATGTGATTTACATCCAATTTCTGAGAACTAGTGAAACCACCATTGCTATGATGAGTAATACCAAATTTCCCTGATGGTCTATGTTCTGTAAGTACAGAATCTAGACATATTTTCCCAAACACAGAAAACTAGATTTTCTCACTTATCCATCCATCCACCATCCATCCATCCATCCATCCACCCATCCTATCTATCCAATCAGTCCATTCATCCATCAGTCCATACATCTATTTATTCATCCGTCAAACACACATGCAGTGAGGATGTGGCATAAACCAAATGCTTAGAAGCATTGAAAATAAACCAAAATATATACTCCCTGACACCACAGAGCTTCCAATATGCATGAGCTGACAAAGAAGTCAATATATACATTCAATACAACATATAATGAATCACTGTACAAAGATTGTTAAGAATACTGACTGAAGAAAAATTATTATATTATATATTTTAATTCAGGAATGTTTCATAGAGTAGAAGAATTTTGGAGAGAACATTTCTGTAAGAAAGGACAAGTGTGTTTTAAAATACTGAGGATGAAAAGCTGTCTTTATTTCCGGAAAATGGAGATACCTTTCAAATAGTTGACATATGTGGCGTTCATGGCATAGTACTGATAATGAGATTGGAAGGGCAGACTATGCCTTAAATATGTGTCAGTGATTCAAATTCTTATTCATTTGAAACCAGTTTCTTTCCAAGAATTTCTCAGGGCATTTTTCACATCCTTGTTTCTTAAGCTATAGATTATTGGGTTAAACATGGGGAAAACAACAGTATAAAACACGGCAACTACCTTATCGGTGTTTGGGGAATACCTGGTGGTAGGACGTAAGTACATAAACAGGAGTGTTCCATAGAATAAGGTGACTGCTATGAGATGGGAAGCACAAGTAGAGAAAGCTTCGCTTCTGCCACCTGAGGACCTGATGCTCAAAACAGTGATAAGGATACAAAAGTATGAGATAAATATGACCATGAAAGTGCTGGTCTGGATGAAGCCACACAAGGCAAAAGCAGAAGCTCATTGGTATGGGTATCTGCACATGATAGAGCCAGAAGAGGTGGAATATCACAGAAAAAATGGTTGATGATATTGGAGCCACAAAATGGCAGGCTGAATGTGAGGCAGACATGGACCATCGAAGTCATACTTCCACTGAAGTATGCCACACAATGAAGCAGATACGGACTCCTAGACATCAGTGTAGGATAAGCAATGGTTACAGATGGCTGCATATCATTATATGCCATAGCTGCCAGGATAAGGCACTCAGCATCAGCAAAACAGCAAAAGAAAAACATTTGTAGTGCACAACCATAGGGAGAGATGCTTTTTTTGGATGTTAAACAATTCACCAGCATTTTAGGAGTGATTGATGTAGAATAGCAGATGTCTAAGAAAGACAAGTTGCTGAGCAAATAATACATGGTGTTTGCAGGTTTGAAAGATATTGACTAGGATTATTAAACCACATTTCCCACCACAGTTAGTATATATGCTATGAGAAATACCAGGAATAATGTGACTCTGAGAGGTAGACAATCTGTGAATCCAACAAGGAGGAACTCAGTTGGCACGATATAATTGCTCTCCAATCTCTTGGTTTTCTTTTTTTCTCATGCAACATAGATGGTGTCAGAATACGTCAGTTGACTTGAGTGCTCAATGAAACCAAAATATCTTTACTCTCCCTTCTAAGGAAGCAAGTAGAAAGATAAAAAATCCAATTATGGCGTGTTCTGTTACATATTTGGTTTGTTTTTATTTTTGTCATTTTCTTTAAAAGAAGTAGTTAGAAATGATCATTGAACCAGAGGATGTTATCCAGAGGTGATGTACCAAATTGCAGTAGCTCTTTAAAGCTGTGCACATTAAGAGATGATATTAGTTCCTTTCCAGATGAAAGCAATGCATGTGACTCCGTTGAAAAGAACTGCTAGAATTATGAGAATCAGCAAAATTCTTAGATTCAAAGGTCTAAATCCTAAAATCACCTTCCTCCCTGTAAAGGAAAGTAGAGCTGAAAAACATGCTAGAAGAATCTACTCACAGGTAAACTAGGTAAGTCCACAGAAGAATATCTATGTACTTGGGAGGTATTTGAACATAAAGGTTAAGAGCACAGTAGTTACAGAAGAGATGATGGTTCCAGACTTAGCTTTGCTACTTACTGATCGTGTAGTGATTAAGTTATTTAACCACTTCTTGATGGTTAGAGGAATAAACAAGTAGATATTCATAAAACAGTTATGTAACAGGTACATAATAAACACTAATATGTATGTTTATTAGATGAAATTTATTAAACAATATAAATGGACTTTTGTGTTCCTTTTTGATTGAGTATTCAAGAGCTTGAAAGACCCATTTAGTTGTCTCAAAATTCTTCTTATCTTTAGCATCATGGATACATGATCTGTGCTATAAAAAAGCCATCATGGTCATGTGTGTGCACATTCTATTCAAATGCATTGTTTGGCAGTAATAAATCTTTTACACATGCTTTAAAATTTTTTCTTTCTTCTGTAGGTTCATGACTCTTTCTTATCTCTGAGTTACATCAATGTTGTTGTGAGGTCCCTGTTACATTAAGTGTTTTGAGGAACCACTGTGTCTCTGCAGTTATTAGTGGACTTCTAAACTGGGGCTGTATGGAAAATATGTATTATACACCCAGAAGGAGAAATAACCAAGAAAAATAAACAGAATGGGTGCAAATAAAAATAAGTTATAGTGGGATGGAATATTTAGCAAATGTTCCAAGATTTGTAAGTTAAAAGCAGTTCTGAGAAACACTTCGTGTTTCAGGTTATAAGTTTCTACAAAAGGCGCTTGGGGTTCATCAGTAGTGATCAGCAATCCTGAGGGTTGCTTTGTATTTGTAGATAAATTCGGAGACATTCGATGTAATGCGTCTTCCAGCCCACAAACACAGTATATCTCTCCATCTGCATAGTTTTTTTTTCATATCTGTTATCATTATTTTGTTGCATACAATATTTTTATTTGTATAGAGTTCTAACACATATTTCATTAGATTTACCCCTATGAATTTCCTGTTGATGTTATTAGCGGTGATTTTTCCATTTAAAATTTTGAATTAAGGTGCTACTTTCTTCTTCTTTCCAAACTTTACTTTCGCTCACTTGTTTTCTTTTTTGCCTTATTACACTGGTAGAGCCATCAGTGCCATGTGCAGTGTTTCCTGTAGATTTTGTACATGCCTTATATCAAGTTCAGGAAGTTCTATTCTGTTTTTAATTTGCTGACCTATTTTGCTTTAAGTAAATGCTGAATTATATCCAATAATTTCTCCTTCATCCTTTGTGATTATTAATTTTTCTTTTTTATAATTATAATATACTGAATTGCGCTGATTTATTTTTGAATGTTAAATATTCATTACAGGTTATTTAGGGCAAATCCTACTTGCTAATGAGTTCTTATTTTTTCATCAAAGTGTGTGTATGTGTATATATAGTTGTGTGTGTGTGTGTGTGTGTATAAATGCTATAATTGCAAAAGCAAGAGAAAGCGAACAGTCTTTATGTTAGTACCATCTGCTGAATAAGGGCTAGGTATTTACAGGTGTTATCCCAATCCTCACAAGAATCTGATGAGGTGGGCAACTATTATTTATAATTTAAAATTTAATAAGAATAAAAATAAATAAGGAGCTCAAAGACCCACAGTTATGACATAGGAATAATACATTCAAATCCAAGTTGCCTGAGTCATACCTTATTTCCCTTTAGCCACTCAGTTAATTGAAAACAACAAGAAACAGGGTGCCCGGGATTCTTTTCAATAACATTAAGCTTGTACTTTAGAATTCATCACATAACTAAATGCTTAAAGTATATTTAAATAGCTCGTAGAAATCATAGCCTTTACAGGAGATATTATTGGCCAGTGTCATCTAAGGATTTTATTGTTCTTCATATTTTTTAATGAAATATCTCCCAGTGAAGGAGACATAGGTTATCTTGTAACTGGCTACATTACAATCAAATTATTGTTCTTCATCTTTCTCATTGAAAATAAACCATCAAATCATACCACTGGAATGAACGTAACTGCTTATCCCGAGTCCTCCTGTGGGTGGTGATTATCATGGGGTAATGTCCCACTTATCACAGGCTAAAAGATAAATACTCAGTCTTTATATGACCTATTTGTAAAAGCTTAAGAGAAATAGTGTCAACATCTTGTACAAAATTCTACAATTCAAAATTCCCGATGGTACGGGGGTAAGTGACTGATTCCCTGAAGTATCAACAACATGGCTGGTGTGAGCATAATACAGATAATGTTACCTTAGATGTCATGTAATTAAACTGACTAACTGCATGCTGGAGAAGTGGGTAAGGGATAGTGAGGACATAATCCTGACCTTCCTTTACCCTTGATAGTTTCCAAAAGTCACAGCCTGATTCATTAGGCACAAGGGGAAGGCCGACTGTACCTATTTTGAAATTTTGGGAAATTTAATGGTTTAGTCTATTTGGGAGAGCAAAATTCAGTAAGCTAAACCTCCAACAGGAAGCCAAACCTCAGTTTCTATGAGCACATACATGTAGTCACAGACATGATTAAGTTGTATTCGTTCTTTGTTTTGCTCAGAGACTGACATTGTTAACTAATGTATTTAACACAGGTCCACTGCAGGAATTGTAATTTATAACACAAATATTTCACAAGCAAATAGCATACAGGATAACATCTTTTAATAAGTCAACAGTGAAATAGCATACTATAAACGAAAGATAGATTGATTATACTACTGTCCTAAGAAAAGGGGAGATTATAGAAATAAAGTCCAACTTTAGTTGAGGTGTACTTTCTACAGTTTGTTCCTGGAAAGTCAGCTTAGCCAAAAATGAGCCAACATCCAGCTGCCAGCACAATTGAAGTCCCTTGTAGCTAGAGCATGGTACTCGTGGAATGAAGGCGCTGGTGTTGGTAGACATCTCCATCGTGATACCGCTGAAGGGTTTTCACCGCTGCTGGCAGACTGTCTTGCCACGATAGGAGCTAATATCCCAAGGTGTTCAGAGAGCTATTTAGATCAGCAAATAATAGCCTTGTGCAGACCAAACACTCTCAGTTCTCATAATTCCTTTGTATTTGGCATAAATATTCATTACGTCGTACTCATTCCTCTGGATGTTGATGTCGATAAACAGTAGCACAACAATTTTGATGACATCCTCCTGACGTGTCTCCCCCAAAAAGAGAAATTCACCTTTAGATTAAACCAATTTCATTTTAGCATTAAACAAATACAACACATATAAATAACACCTTTCTCAATGTCATTTCATTATAATGTTGATGAGATGCTGTAGGATCTTAACTCTTATTTATATTAGTCTAGGGTAAAACTCATTTCATTATACCTCTTTAACCAAAGTTTTAAGAACCTATTTATGATGGAAAGTGAAAATTTTCTATAGATCAAAACAACTTTATTTAAGCTATAAACAAGTTGGTCAGCATGACTTTACTTAAGCCTTTAACAAGTATACTTGATATCATAACAATCCAAAGGACAACATTTTATAACTGTCAATAGGGGAACTTATGATTTTGGTATCAGATGTAGAATTATCAGTAATCGTAAACCCAAACCTCAATTAGATTTAGGGTAGTAGAGCAAGATCTGGTAAAAAAAAAAAATCAATTCTTTTTTTCTTGAATTATGAGAATGATATCAGAGAAAATTATAACTACTGCTACTTTGAGATTTCTGGTCAAGATGGCATAGTAGGTAGACACTAGCTTCGTCTCCTCTCATAATCACCTCATATTACAACTAAACTGCAGAAGAATCATCATCAGGAGTTACCTGAGGTCTGGCTGAACAGAAGTCCTGCAACAGAGGGCTTATGGAAGAGGCCGCCTTAAGACTGTGATTTCTCTGGAATGAACATTCTCAGTCCACATCATTTAAGACCTTGCATGTAGTATCTGAGGATCTGGCCTGCGGGCACACCAGTTCCCCTCCCATTAGCCTGCGTTCATAGGAGGCAACAAGTTGGGCTGAATGCAAGCTGGGATGGCCTTCTTTTCAAGAATACTCAGGATCCGAGTTCTCTCCATAGGCAGACATCATTTCAGCAGGAAGGAGAAAATAAAGGGGCAGGAAAGCACAGAGGTGGAAAGAACTGCGTCTCAGGTTTAGAGAAATCGCCACATGTCACCTTAGCTTATAATACATTGGCCGTGTTTCTGTCTAGGCTATCTACAAAGAAGCTGCAAAGTGGTCTTTATTCTGAGTTGCTGTAAGATTGGCTAACATTTGAGAGTTCCATTCCTTTGAGGAAATAAGAGAGTAGATTTTGGGGAAAAACTGCTGGTCTCCGATGTGAGATATCATGATAGGTAGATGCTAGATCTTCAAGAACACGTTAGTAGTAACTTTTATTTACTAACACAGTGACTCAGCTTTGAAGGCTTGAAGAATAATGTCATGAGATTATGTTTATAATGAAACTAGATTATTTCATAGGCTGAAAAAAAAAAAATGACTGCTTCTTTGAAGGCTTCCATGAACCCGACCGCCCATCTCTTGAATGTTTATTTCTCCATTTAACTTGTGTTTGTTGAAAGACAATTTGTGGGTTTTCTCTTTATCTTAAAAGGAATTTTGAGGAATACTGATAGCAATATTTCACACTGTTCCCATATCTCTGTGTGTGTGTATATGTGTGTGTGTGTGTGTGTGTGTGTGTGTGTGTGTATGTATATACATATATGTGTATATGTACATTCTAAATGCACATTTGCTAAATTTCTAAATTAACACCTAGGAGTAGAGACTAGGTAGAATTCTAACCGAAAATGTTCGATGACTTTATGAATACACTTCTGACAGGTGTATGAAAATGGTGCAGGCACTTGGGAGAAAACTGTTTGGCAGTGAGCTGAATATGTGTCTGACTTATGTCCCAGGACTTACACTTAGAAATGAGTGTGTATGTCCACAAAAGTACATAAACAAAAATGTTCTTGTATTCTTTTTTTAGACTTTATTTGCTGGAAAGATTCTTCTCTAATTTCATATACAAGTGGTTATTGTGAATATCCCCAACTAGCACCCAAAATCAATCATGGGTGTGGTAATGCTGGCTATGTTTTTATTAGCATTAACTATAATGTTGCTGCAGGTATTTAAATTCTATAAATATTTTGCTGAGTTTTTATCATTAGATTTTAAAATTTATAAAAATTTTAAAGCATCTTTATGTTTCCTCTGTTAGATCAATTTAACCTACACTCGTTTTCTAGAATAAGCCTCTCACATCAGAATTTTGGCTTCTCTGGAATAACATATACTAGCCTGTGATTACCTGATTGCGTAACATCCTTTTCAGCATTTAATATCAATCTTTTAGTGTTCCTACAAAATTATTGTTTTTCTTTCTTTCTTTTCTCTCTCAAAGAATTTTTGAATGATATTCCTTATTGCCTGTGTATCAGGAGTTTTCTTTTAGAATATATATTATCGTGATAAACTCAATATCTTAAACATATTTAGAATTATTTAGATATTCTAATTATTTATCCTTATTTTGGTAAGTCCTGTTTCTCAAGAAACTTTTTATTTTATATAATGCCTCATCTTATGAACTTTTAATTGTTATAAAACCTCTAATGATAGTCTCTTTTTCATTTATGGTATTAGTAATTGGTGTTTCCTTTCATTTTTCTTGATCAGTTTTGCTACAGTTTCATCATTTTTGTTATCCTTTTAAAAGAGTGATTGTTGATTTTCTCTCATTATGTAATTTTTATTTTATTTTATGTTCTAAATTTTGTGTTTTTTTACTTTCTACTTACTTTCTTCCATTTGCTTTACTTCAATATATTGTAAACTTGGCATTGTGATCTTTTAAAATGTAGATTATTTGTGAGTGTGTTGAATAATTTCCAACCATGTGAAGCTTGATTAGTTGGCTTTTGGTCATTCACTTAAACTGAAACTTCACTGTGATCAGAGAATACCCTCTATATGATTTCAATGATTGAAATTTGTTTTATGACACACATATAATCAAGTTTCAAATGCTCCCTGTGTATTTTAGAGAATTCGTAGTTTGTAGTTTCATAATGTTCAATGTATTTCTACCAGGTCAGTAAAATTGATCCTGCCATAATTTTATTTGTATGCTATTATCTGTCAATACTCAGAGAGCTATTTTAAAACCTTCAGCTATATCTGAAATTCCTCTCACTTTCATCAGTTCCTGAGAAGTATTTTGAAGAAATTATTAGGCAAATACAAATTAAGATTCTTTTTATTTTACCAATAAAATACACCTTTTAAATAATAATTTTCTCTTAAAGTTCGTTTTTTCAGATATGAATATAGTGACACCAGTTTCCTCTAAATATGTGTTTACACAGTGTAACTTTTTCTATCTTTTTACTTTTAATTGCTCTGTCCTTGTATTTCTTATAAAAAACCTATATTGGGTTCTTTTTAAAGTGTACTCTAGTGGCTCTCAATGTAGGCAATTTTGCACTCCCAACCCCCACCCCCCAAGGCATATTTGACAATGTCTAGATACACTTTCATTGTCCTAGAGTTAACATACAAAGAACAGGATGACCTCCACAACAGAAAATCATATAGCCCAAAGGGCACTAGCTAAGGGTTAAAAACCCTAGTTGAGTTTGCCAATCTTCATTTTTTTGTGTAAATACTAGCGTAGCTCCTTCTGCATGGAGCATCTCACTATCAGATGTATGTTTTCCCTTGCAAATTTCATTTCTTCCTTGTTACTATTCAATTTTGTCGTATTTATTGGAGTCTTTTATCTACGTATTTCAAAATCTCTTTTTGATAAGCAACAGAAATTGTAATATATCTCTTCCTTATCAGAAACTTTTTAAATCAATAATACACGTAACACTGAAGAAACTTTCAACACTTTATCTCTTTCTATCATTTATGTTATTTCGTCCTATGTTTTCCTCTCCATATGTTCTAATTTCCTTAGAAACTCATTTTTGGTGTGGCTGTAATCAATAAATATTCTTTTTGAAAAATTAATTTTTAATTATAGTTGACATACGGTATTATATTTGTGTCAAGTATATTTCAGTGATTTGACATTTATATGCCTTACAAAGTGATCACTACAATAAGTCTATTAACTGTTGTTGTACAAAGTTATTATGATATTATTGACTCTATTCTCTGTGTGGTACATTACACGCTCATGACTTATTTTATAACTTGAAGTTTGTAGTTCTTAATCAGTCAGTATTCTTTAAAATTGTTTATATATTTACCCTTGTGGATATTTTTCTTCATTATGTTCTGTATTTACATTGGGATAATTTCTTTTTGCTTAAAACTTTTTTCACTGTGTCTTATGATATAGTCTGAAAGATTCTACCAGCTTTTTCTAAAAAAATATTGTCTATTTTTTCTATTTTTGAAGAATATTTTTCCCCTGAAGATAGATTATTAGATATTTACTTTCTTTTTCTTGCATACTTTAAAAATGTCAATCCATTTGCCCTACATTATATAAATTCTTTGAAAAGTTGACCCCAAATCTTAACTGTTGTTTCATTGACCATAAGGTGCCTACGTATGGGTTTCTCTTTACTTTTTGACTTGGGATATTCTTCCCTTTTTAAATATGTTTGTTGAAAATTCATCACCTTTAAAAAAATTAGACATTACATCATAAAATATTTATTTTATCCATTCGCCCCGTTTTTTCTAGAACATTAATTACATGAATTTCATCCCATTTGATTGGGTAACATATGTCTCCTGTGCTTGCTTTATCTTCTAATTTTTTTCTCTCCGTGTTTTAGTTTAATTTATATTGGAGTCCGTTTGAGCTTACTGATCCTGTCTTATGCTGTATCTGATATGCTTTAAATCCTTCCTATGAGTTCTTATTTTTAACTTTTGTGGATTTTTTTTAAATTTCAGAATGCCATTTGTTTTCTTTTTTAAAAAAATTAATAGGTATAATGGATATACAAAAAACCACACGTATTTAATACAGAAAATTTAATGTATTTGCACAAGTGCATACACCCATGAAACAATAACCACGATTAAGTTTAAAGACATATCGATCCCCTCTAAAAATTTCCACATGTCTCTTTATTTTGTTTTGTTTTATTTTACTAAATTTACTGGGGTGACATTAGTTAATAAAAGTTTGTAGATTTCAAATGTACAATTGAATAATATATCATATCTACATGGCTTTGTGTGTTCATCACCACAAACCAAGTCTTTGGTCACCATATGTTTGACCCTTTTTACCCTCTTCTGCCTCCCTGCCATGCACTTTCCTTCTGTTAACCCCAATATTGTTATCAGTGTCTATGTGCTTTCATTTATTTATATTATTTCTTCATTTGTTGCTTTCAGTTTTATATACCACACATGAATGAAATCATACAGTTCTCCACTTTTTCTATCTGCCTTTTTTCACTTAGCATGATATTCTCAAGATCCATTCATGTTGTCGCAAACTGTAGTTTAACGTAAACGTGGGACACACAGAGAAGTTTTAAAAGCAAGACTTTATTGGGAGAGCGCTCCAGGCGAGATTCGCTGGTCCCAGGAGGAGGCGCCCAGGGAAGTCGCGCCCTGAGATGGGAGGGTGTAGTTTTTATAGGGTCATCCGGGGGTAGGGTATAGAATGAGACTTTGAAGCCCATATCAGGAAGTGTTTATTGGACCCAGAGGCTGTTAGGGTAGTGGAGCCAGGGCTTTAGGGAGGGCCCAAGTCAGTTGAGCATCTGGATTCTATCTCAGTTGGGAGTCCGGATTCTTGTACCAAGTCGTGATGTTCCCAGGCAGACATCTATTTAGCCCTCCCTCCCACTGACCCAACAGGTAGTATTTCATCTTTTCCTGTGGCTGAGTAATATACCATTGTGTTGTAGGAACAGTTAACATGAGCTCTCACCGTTTAACAAGCGTTTAAGTACACAAAAGTATTGACAACTACAAGCAGTATGTTATACAGCAGATCTCCAGAACTTATTCATCTTGTAGAACTGAAACTTTATACCATTGAACAGCTTCCCATTTCCCTCTCCCTCCCAGAGAGACAGCTGCACACTCATGTCCACCCCAGTATTATTCACAATAGCCAAGATATAAAAACAACGTAAATGCATATCATCCAATGAACGGACAAAGAAAATGTGGTATATTCATACAGGAAAGTATTATTCAAACTTAAAAAAAAAGAGAAATCCTGCCAGTTGGGATACAACAGTCAATCTGGAGGACATTATGTAAGTGAAATTAGCAAGTCATGAAAAAGACAAATACTGCATGATTCCATTTATAAGAAGTTTCTAAAACAGTAAATTCATAGAAGCAGAGGATAGAATGATCCTTTTTAAATTTATTAATCCTCTCTTGAATATTTCAATTTAACCAAGTTTTCTAACCTTTTATCAATTTTATTTAAAATGTTAAACATAATATTTTTTGAAGTCTTTTTCATACTCCTGCATATACCTCTTCAGTGGTACAGCTTATATTTTGTGCTTTCTTATTTTTTTATACGTTCTGACATTTACATGTAATTACAACATTTATAGTAACTGGAGATAACATTAGTTTCCACAGGGAAGGAGTTGTCTTTCCTGAAAAGGCATGAAGAATGAGACTGATTATGTGAATTTATTACTGATTAGACTTCTGCTTTTCTTATGCTTTGCCCCTGTTTCAGGAGTATAGATTTCCCAAAAGTTAATTAAGAACTGAGACTCTCCCTCCAGCCCTTAAACACTGTAGGAAACACAGTTTTTATTCTTTGACGTTTGGAATTTGGCCTCTGGCCCTACACCTCTTCCAATTGCAGCAAATATCTTGAGGGAGCTGCTGGCCTTGCACCTAAAGCAGGCTTCTCTCTGGAGGGACATGACTCACCAAGCACCTAGAGGCTGAGAAAGATATTACTGCCTTTCCAACTCATTCTGAATCTCTAGCATCAGTAATCATCTTCTAGGCCTGTGGAAAGAAAATTCTAGCCCTTCTGTGCTTGAATTGAATCAGGATAAAAATCTTGCAAGTGTATTGAGAAGAAAACCTACATTATATTTATTTCTGCTCCTCTCTCTGGTAGGACTGTGTGTCTTCTAAGCACAGCAAGAGTGCAGGAGATTTCAACCTGCCTCTGTGGCCCAAATCAGCTTCTCACAGGCTCCACCCCCAACCCCTTCCTACTTCCAGTAGGGAAAAACAGCTGTGTGTTCAAACTTTGATATAATCTACTTCTCTTGTCATTCTATAAAACTGGTTAAGGACCACTGTTTTCTCTTTCCCTCAAAGCAGTCAGAAGGCACAAATTCAGAATCAGTTGCTCCTTGTTCTGCTAGCTCACAATCTTTATTTTTGTATTGTTTGAGACACTGCTAAAAGTCCCTCTCTATTTCTCAGAAGTTCTTCACTTAAAACTGTTGATCTATCTATAATCCGTTATTGGTCTATCATCTATCTATCTATCATCTATCATGTATTTATCTACCTATCATCTTCATCATCAATATACCATCTATCATTTATCTACCATCAATTATCTGTTTGTTCTTGTTTCTATTATTTGGTCTCAGGTCTGCTCAGGCTGGATATGGCTGAAGCTCTCAAAGGAAATGCAATCATGAGCGGTGTGGCCATCAAATATCTGCCAAAAGCTCTACTGGTTCCTCTGAAAGCTGGCAGAGCCCTTCGTGCATGAAGCCTGCATTTTCAAGGGTGCCCTGAATCCCTGAGATAAGTCAGCTCACCTCTCCATGTCTACATCTCTCTGAGTTCTAAACCACCCCAGTTCTGGTTTCCTTAATAACCACTCAGTTTTATCAACATATAAAGTCTATATCTTGCTTCTTTTACTTGTTACTTTTGAAAAATGCTTTATTAGTCAAAAGCTACTCCCTCCACCAAGAAGTAAGAATGTGCTATTATTTTATAAATACTTTTACCTATGTTTTCTAACTTTTATTCTGAAACATTTTAAACTAACAGAAGAGATTCAAGGATAATACAAATTTGCAAGAATAGTTAACTATCATTTGTGTGTCAATTTGCATAAAAGTACCTCCATCAGAGATCTATATGTGATGGTATCTGTGATATGATTTTAAAAAATTTTCTATGTACAGGTTAATGTTACATTAACAAACCATAGATGACATTGAGTCAAGTTAGGGCTCTCTTCCAGGATATAGACCTTCTTGCGCAGCATCTTTACATCCTTATTCCTGAGACTGTAAATCAGTGGGTTTAGCATGGGGATCACCAAAGTGTAAAACACAGCAGAGACCTTCTCTGTTCCAAGGAATACTGAGAGCTTGGCTGGATGTAACTAAAGGTTCCAGACCCATAGAATAATGTCACAGCAGTCAAGTGGGAGGCACAAGTGGAGAAAGCTTTGTGTCTCCCCTCAGCTGAACGAATTCTCTGGATGGCAATGATGATGTGGATGTAAGACCATGATGATAATGAAAGTGAACATTGCAATGACCCCAGAAAATGTCAAGATCAGCATCTCATTATTAACATCAGAGCAAGAGAGCCTCAGAAGAGGGGGAAAGTCACAGAAATAATGATTCACAATGTTAGGACCACAGAAGTCTAGTTTCAGCAAACCTATTGTGTGTGTCAGAGAGTTGATGAGGCCACCCAAGTAAGATGCGAGGACCATCTGGATACAAACCTTTGGGTCATAATGACTGCATACAACAAGGGATTGGCTATTGCCACATAGCGATCATAGGCCATCATAGACAGGAGGAAGCCTCTGTGGTTCCATACACTGTAAAAAAGAAACTCTGCAAAACACAGCCAGAAAATGTGCTGGACTTGTCTTTTGATAGGAAATTGAACAGCATCTTAGGAGCAATGACAGTAGAGAGGCAAATATCACAAAAAGAGAGGTTGCTAAGAAAGAAGTACATTGGAGTATGAAGTGGAGCATTTAACCAGATCAGAGCGATCAGTCCCCAATTACCTACCATGGTGATAAAGTAAATAAAGGTAAAAAGCAGAAAGAGAGGGATCTGCAAATCTGGATTTTCCGTTAAACCTACCAGAATGAATTCCTTCACACCTGTATGATTCCAACCTGCCATGCGTTCAGGTTTTTTCAGCTCTTTAGCTGCAGAACAGATGACACCACTCAGATGAAATAGTATGATTTCCTCCATGATCTGGTATCCATAACAGCAAAGACCATTGAGCTTTACCCTGTCGTTAGATGAAGACAAGAAATTAACTTCAGCCGTGGACCTTATGTGTACTAGAAAATCCACCTGTAGTGATTCAATTCATGGGAACTAGAGATTATTTTATTCCCTGCTTCTCAGGTTCCACATCCTAAAAATTGGAGTAAGGAAACCCTTTAGGTTATAAAACTATTAATTGATAGACCTGACATTCAAATCCTGATATGCCCCATACCAAATCCCTGACTCATTCTGTGACTTATATAACTCTTTTGCTTACATGTGATACAAACTGTGTCCTCTGTGATAGAAATTATTTCCGTATCATGTGGCTAACCATCTCTCCATTTTCATAGGCAGTTAACTCATGATGCTCACTTGTAATACACAATTCCCTTCCTTTCTAAATCTCAGACATCAGAACTGCCTCACCTATTGCTCAGATTCCCAATTCGGCAACAGTGCCTGTGCCCTTGGAAGTGTTGAACTGGAGAAAGAGTTAGAACAATCTTTTCATTTGCTATTTAATATTCAGGCCAATGAAAAAATAGCAGTGCAATTTCCTTGAAAGCTCTCCCCTTTTGCAACTTTGTATAACATTACATTCACATCTTTGGTTTTATCAACATTAAAACAAGAATCCTTAAACACCCATGTAGAGAGACAAGGTCTGAGTATGAGGTACTGAAACTATACCTATCAGATGCATCCAGCTTTCATAAATGTAGGCTGCATCTTTGTTTCACTTGTTTTCTGACATTATACTAACGTATAATGGTATAATGTTAATTTAACAATATTTTGGTTAAATATAATAATTTAATGCATGTATGCTTTCATGCATTCAATAAAAGTACATTACTACTCTGTGCCAAGATATACTATATTTGGTAGAGATAAAGCAGTAAATAAAGAAAAAGTCATGCTTTCAATGAGCTAATTTTTTTTAATGAAAATAAATACCTATTGATATACTATATGTAATGATGATAAGTACTATGATCAAAGAAGGGGGTGAATAGAAAATGACAGCGGGCACTCTACTATATAGTGTATAAGTTTGTATTGCTACTATAACAAGTTACCACAAATTGGTGTCTTAAATAACAACCATTTTTTTATGTCGGCTTGTGCTAGGCATTAGAGAGCGCAAGAAAGAAATAGAATTTCGCACCCATGGAACTTGAAGTCTACTGAGGTCAGGATTTGGGTAAACTTGGGATGTAATCATCAGGGTATTACTAAATGAAAATAAAATCTTCATCTATGAGTATGTAAGCTCATCTATCACAAACTGAGGTTGTAAAGTAGATCCTATGTCTCTTATACACATATATAGTTTTTCTTTTTTTGTTCTTTTTTTTTGGTTTTAGGTCTTATCTATATTTTAGATCAGTGGCTTTAAGGAGCACAATGAATCCAAGTGTAACTTCATCCAAGGAAAGAAAATGACTTGTTGGAAGTGACAGGAATGTTTCTTCCTGTCAATAAGCAGTTTATAAAATCCAGAATCCAGAGTTTCATAACCTGGAAATAAGATCAATTAAAAAAAACAACTTTGGAAGTGAAGGGACATTTGTATGTTTTTGATGAGAAGCTTTTTCGGCTGCAAGTCTGTGTAGTGTAATGAGATCACCATCACTGGTGTGTATTAGAACTGAGAAGGCTTGAGTTCCAATATAGCTCTGCCCTTGGCCTGCTGTGTATTTCACCATGTATAACATACCAAACCAAAGCAAACCAAACCAAACCAAACAAAGCAGAGTTTATATAATTTTACCATTTATCATTTAGAGAAAAAGAATAAAAATTGAGTTGCTGCCAGTTTAACTGCTCTGAGCTTTCATGTGGGAGACGTGAACTGATATGCTATTGATGAACAAGGTTCAACACCAGGACCCAGAAAAAACTAGTTTGATTCCAAAAAACTGGCAGTAAGATTTCTAGTAACAACTTTATCGATTGAACTCATATTAGAAAATATAAATAGTGAAAAGTGTTACCAAGGATTGAGGTATGATTATCTCTCGTAATGTTAGAATTACAATGAGAATATAAGTTCATTCTGTTACTAAATTCAGGGCTTTTGATATCACTCAGTGTCATCTTCCTGATAAAGAAACTGCTTTAGAATATTAATAAGCGTGAATATTTTCTTAGAAAAACAAATAGAGGAAAATTTAGTTTTAACTAAACTATAACTTAATGGTATGCTCAAATGCAATTTTCCAACTTTAAGATTAATGTCTTGAAATGTCAGGATGAAAATGAAGTGTTTTTTTAAAACATGTGAAATCCTTCACTGTAATTTATTTTTGATTTATGACTCCAAAGAAATGGGGAAAATATATAATCATTAGTGAGGAAAGACATGGTTACTGATAAGGATATTGGTGAGAAAAATCATAAAGAAAAATCATATCATTGTAGTGAAAAAATGAACGCAGCCAAATGCCTATCAAAAAGCTAATAATTTTGATAATTGTGACCTTGCCATACTGTAGGTCCATAGTTGTTAACCAGACCTACACTGTCTACGTATGTGCTTTTGTGGAGATTTGCCCACAGAATGTGATTACATTGACACAATATTTATAGCTGAATTTATTATAAAATATTATAAATAAATATTATATATCATTTCTTGTTCATAGTATTGCTTATGATATTATAGAATATTATATATGTATAAATGTATAACTGATAAATTGTTATGTAAAATATTATGTTATACATATAAATTCACAAGCATGTAAGTGTACTTATACTTTAAAATAATGTATACTGTATGGTTTATAAATAAAATAATTGGCAATACAAAAGCAAAATAGCAAATAACACACGCAAAAAACTTAACAATAACCACAGATTAAAAATGTAAAAACTCACTATTGACAAAACAACCTTGACATACTAAAAGACCCAAAACTATTTAGCTTAGACAGTCTAATTTGAAAGCAATATATTCTGATTTGAAGACTGTTATAATCAGGCACACTAGAGTTGTAGTGGGAAGGAGTAGCAGCTTGTCGTAGCAAAACCATTCGAGCTCTGGGAAACAAGGATGTGTGTATATGCCCAGGTTTGTGGAGACAAACTCAAGGAAAATAGAAATTCATTCTTGAAAATAGTACTGGAATCACAAAATAAAATTAATGTAAAGTATTTCAAAAACTATTATATAAGATTGAGAAGAAAAGGTCTTCCTTTTAGTATACTTAAAATACATTACAATTCTTGATGCCCCATATTCTATTTTCCTGAGAATATCTGAAATTTCCTGTAAATAAGCAAGTAGCTTACGTTTCTGTATGAACCAAATATTGAATGCCATAAAAATGCACACTCGTTCACACTCAAATATTAAATACAGATATTAAATAAATATTGTTCATTTCACAAAAAAGAACATTTAAAGATAAATAAACTACAGGTTAAGATATTTTCTGGCTGTTTAGGAGAAGCGCTGAAAAAAATACACCTGGTAACAAATTCTTTTAGTGTGGAATAACGGAAATATCAAAAGCTTTAATAAACCTGCATTCCCACTCCCTAAACATACTCACAACTAAGCCAAGTTCAGAGGAAGCAGAGAATTTAGAGAAGACCAGGTTTTCACGGGTCTTAAGAACTCATCGCTAAGAGTAGAGGTTTTTTTAATGCTTGTTTCCTTTTCTTCTGGGGACAAAAACTGTAGCTCATTGAGTAGATGTGAATCTCAGATGTCCACAGGTTGGATAATTAGCACCTTTTCTGGTCTCTTGAGACTGGAACTAATCAGAGCAGCAGGTTCTCTCAAGAGCTGTTCGGTAGATGCCTCTGCTTTCCCTATGAGATGGTGTTCCAGTCACATACATGCTACTTGGACTAGTGTTCTAA
>PUFA01002659.1:0-24603 GCA_003508835.1 Eonycteris spelaea | reverse complement strand
GGCATGAGAGAAAGTTTTTATGAAGACATGCACGTGGGTGTTATTTTCAAAATACATACGATAGGAGCAGAAATAACTTTTCAACGTGCACTGTTTCTGTTACTCCCAAAATGACTACCAGATAGCAGCAGAAAGTAAATTCTTATGATGACATTACCCAATATGGCCACCATATGACAGCACAGAATGTATATGATGATATTGAAACTCAGGTGCTATTAATAAAATATGCACAGATGGAGCAGAATGTTCATTTTTATGATGCTGTACAGTCTGCAGTTTATCCCATATGTCTACAGGACGGCAGCTGGAAAAAAATTATGGCACACACATAGGTGTTGTTTTTTAAATGTCCACAAGTGCAGAGAACAAATTTTCATGAGATGCACTCCTGAATTATTGCTAATAATCACATATTATGGCAACAGAGAAAAAAAATTATAACGAGATCTCTGGCAGTGTTATGGTCTTAATGCAAAGGAGTCATTTGCAAAAATAATTTTTCATGACATTCACTGTTGTATTATTCCCTAAACGCACACCACATAGCAGCAGGAAACAACTTCTTACTTACATACACGTACTTGTTATTTTCAAAGTGCCCACCAGATGGCAGCAGGAATAATTTTTCCTGATGTGCACTCTTGTGTTTATCACAAGATGCACATGAAACGGCCACAGGCAAAACCTTTGTTTAACCAAATCTCCTCAGGAGTCATTTTCTAACTCCACGTGATAGCAAGAAATAACTTTATGATATGAGGTAGGCTGTCATTTTCAAAGTGCCCACAGGATGGCTGAAGAGAGTCACTTCATGACATGCACTCCTGTGTTTTTCTTAAGATGCACACAAAACAGCAGCAGAAAACTTCATAATGACAATCCCTTGAGTTTTTTTTTCAGAATGCACGTGAGATGTCAGCAAAATAACAGTAATGACAAGCTCTGTGTTTTATTCCCCAAATGCCCACCAATGGCAGAGATAATACATTTTTATGATGACATATACCTGGGTGTTATTTTCAAAATATCTACGAGGTGTTCCCAACATTCACACGAAATGACATTAAACAAAAACTTTTCATTATGACATTTCCTTAGGTTTATTTTCAGAATGCACGTGAGAGCAGCTGAAATAACATTTTATGACACTCTGTTGTGTTCTTCCCAGAATGTACCAGATGTCAGCTAAAATGAATACTCATGATAACCTACACTAGGGTGTTATTTTTAAAATTCCCAGGAGATGGCAGCTGAGAATTACTTTTTATGATGATATACATCCGGGTGTCATTTCCATAATGGCCACAAGCTGCATAAGGAAATGATTATCATGCTATCAAACACTCAAGTGTTATTACTTAAATATGCACAAGATGGCAGCAGAGAATACCTTTATTACTTACACTCTGGTGCACAAAGATGAGTGAAAAAATGAATTTTCATGACCTGTAATCGTGTTCATTCCTAAAATCCCCAGCAGACGGCAGCAGAAAAAATAGTACATGGACATACACTTGCATGTTAATATCTAAATGCCCACGAGATGAGAGCTGAGAATAATTTTTCATGACATGCACTCTCTTATTTCCAAGATGAACATGAGATAGCCTCAGACCAAAACTTTGCTTAATGTAATGGTCTTATTTTCTATCAGCTGACATAGCAGCAAAAAGAACTGTTTGTCATATGGCTTGTGGTGTTATTCCCTAAACTCACAGCAGATCGCAGGTGAAAATGAATTGTCACGATGAACCAATACCCGCATGTTAATTCTAAAATGCACACAACATAACAGCCGAGAATCACTTCATGACATGCACTCTTGTGTTTTTGCTAAGATGCACACGAGAAGGCAGCGGACAAAAACATTGAGATGACTCGCCCTTGGGTTTTATTTCTAAACTGCACATGAGATAGCTGCTGAAATATCTTTTACTGACACGCACCACGCCGTTACACCTAAAATTCCCACCAGAATGAATAATCCTCATGAGAAACACTCAGGTGTTAATCCTAAAATACCACCAGATGGCAACAGAGAATAAGTTTTTATTACTTACACCATGTGGTATTCCCAAGATGCTCACTATATTAAGGTATAATACATTTGTATTATGACATACACGTGGGTGTTATTTTCAAACACCCACGAGATGGCAGGAAAGAGCAATTTTTTTGTGTGACAGGAACTCCTTTGTTCATTTTAAGATTAACACGAAAGGCCAGCAGAGATAATAATTTCATAACATCATGCCCAACATGCACTCTTCAGTCATACAATACGCACCAGATGTCGCAGAGAACGAAATTCAGGATGTCAAACACTCGTTATTCTAAAATGTCCACCAGGTGAAGCAGAGAATAACTTTTATTACTTGCGCTCCAGTGTAATTCCAAGTGCACAGTAGATGAGAGAAGAAAATGTATTTTCATGATGGCATACATTCAGGTGTTATTCCCAAATGCCAACAGGATGCAGCGGAAAATCAATTTTCATGACCTACACTTGTTACTTTCAAATAGCCCACGAGATGGCAGCAGAGAATAATTTGTCCTTATAGGCACTCCTGTGTTTTCCCTAAAATGCATACGAAATGGCCGTGAACAACTTTTCATTAAGACAAGTGCTTAGATATATTTTCAATGCACATGAATTAGCCGCTGATATGATTGCACAACAGATAGCAGCAGAGAATGAATATTCATGTTGAGAAACACTTAAGTGTTATTACTGAAATATACACCAGATGGCAGCAGCGAACAACTCTTTATTACTTCCAGGCTGGTGTTATTCAGATGCACAGTAGACGAGAACAGAAAATATATTTTCATGATGGCGTACATTCGGGTGTTATTCCCAAAATGCCCACAGGATGGCAGCGGAAAGTAAATTTTTATAATGACATACACGTGCTTGTTATTTTGAAAATTCCAACGGGATGGTAGAGAGAACAATAGTCCTGACATGCAATCTGGTGTTTTTCCCAAATGCTTTCAAAATGGCATTGGACAACTTTTGAAACAGCCTGCCCTTGGATTATTTTCAGAAAGCACATGAGATAGCAGCAACAATAGTTTATAAAATGCGCTCTGTCCCTTCCAAAAGCGCCCAGCAGATGACAGCAGAGAATGAATAGTTATGAACATACATCTGGGTGTTATTTCAAAATGCCTACGAAATGATAGCAGAGAATCACTCTGGGACCTTTGCTTCCTGGGCTCCGCAGGGCTGAGCCTCAAGGGCGTGGATGGCAGAAGGTGAGGTCTCGGGCGAAGCGTTGCCTGGTGGTGTGAACGGTGTCTCGCTAGTTTTGGGCAGGTCGGCTCGGCCCCGGGGAGCGCCGGGGTGGGGTGGGTCTGGTTCAGGGTGGGGTGGGGACTTAGCAGGGCTGCACCTGCCTATTGCCCAGGTGGCTGAGGATTGGTGGGGCATGGCCAGGCTGGGGTCCTGCTGAATGGCCTAGACTGGGGAGGCAGGTGGTCTGCTGGACAGGTCCGGGATGCGAGAGCGCCACCCAGTACTTCGCACGGGCGCGAACGGCCAGACCCGCGGGGCCTTAGTGCGGCAGGCAGACCCTCCCCTGCTCCTCTCAAACTGCTCAGCCCTGGACGTGCAAGCACGACGTCTCCGGAGCCAGGGAGGTCAGCCTCGAGCTCTTGGAGCGGCAAGCGACAGGCTTTCGTGTCTAGGGCCCTACCACCCTGAACGCGCCGGATCTCATCTGATCTCAGAAGCTAAGGAGGGTCAGGCCTCGTTAGTACTTGGATGGGAGGTTGTCTGGGAATACCGGGTGCTGTAGGCTTTTGCCGCCCTCTCCTTTGCAGTCCTCCGGCCGGGGTTCTCCTGGTGGCCCCCGGGCCCTGCTCTCTCACTCGCTGTCTTAGGGGTCCCCAATGGGCGGCCGAGCCAAGGGCGTCTCCAACTGTCTCGCGCCCGTGCCCTCGCTCGCCCTCACCTGCTCTCCTGCAGCCAGTCCTGGGTGTTTCCTCTCACCGCTCCGGGCCCTCCCTTCCTGGCTCGTGGGACCGAGCCCTGAGGACCGCTGTCTCTGACACACGCTGGGAGTGCGCTCGCGTCCCCGGGATGCGGACCCGCCACCCCACCCGCCCCACCAGAGGTCTCGAGTCTCGACACGCTTCTCCCCGCCCTTCTCACCAGACAGCCAGGTGCCCTTGGACCAGGTGCGAGGCCGCCCCGCACATCCAGGACGAGAAGTGGGACCGACCAGCGCATCAGAGAGGCCGAGACACACGAGAGCGTGCGTGCGTGCGTGGCGAGAGCCCTCTCGCTTACACACACACACACACACACACACACACACACACACACACACACTCCAGGGAACCTGTGCGTCTTGCCTGTCTCTGGGGGACCCCAGGCAGGACTCATAGAACAACGAGACTCCCTGAGCCCCGACCTGTACCGGGCACCGGGTACGGGCACGAACCGCCTCCCAGCCCGAGCCCAGCCCGGCACGACGCCCCTGCTGTGGAAGCGGCCTCTTCAGGGCGGCCGCAGGGTCTCGGGGTCACAGTCGGGGTCCGGCTCTGTGCGTCGGGGTGCTCGTCTGTGTGTCCGTCCCTCTCTCTGCCGGGCAGGCACTGGCTCGCGCTCTCTGGCGCGGGATCTCTCTCTCGTCTCTCTCTCTGTCTCTGTCCCTTCCATCCTCACTGTCTCTCTCTGTGTCTGACGCAGCCAGCTCCCACGCCCCCCCTTTCCCCAGCGACCCCGTCCCCTCCTTCGTGGCTCTCACTGGGCCTCGCGCCCTGGAGGCCGGTGTCCTCCTTTCTCCTTCCCTCCCTGTCACTCGCTCTGTCTCTGTTTCTCTGTCCCTCTGTCTCTCAGCTCTTCTCTGTCTGTCTGTCTTGAAGGAGAGAGTCGAAGTGAAGGCAAGGGGCAGCGGACTGGGCGGGTCCCTGGTCCCAGTAGAGGGTGAGGGCAGCGTCTATCTGAAGCGATGCCTCAGGGTGTGACCGGGAGTTCCGTGTGTGTTCGGGCAGGTCGGCACGGCTGGCGGGGAGGGAAGTGTGCGTCTGGGTCAGGGCCGAGCCCGGACTTAGCCGGGCCGCAGGTATTAGGTGGTCCGGTGGCCGAGAGCATGCGGGGCTATGCCCGGGCAGTGGTCCTGCCAAGCGGCCAAGACTGGGGAGGCGGGTCGCCCGGGATGTGGGCAGTTGGGGGATGCGAGAACGCCCACCCAGACCTCTGCACTGCCGAGAATCGGGCAAGGTCCTTGGTGCCTTAGCGGAAACCCACACCCCCACAAGAGATGCACTGCAGGCGCGGGCATCTCCGGCGCCCGGGAGGCCAGGCTGGAGCTCTTGGGGCGGTAGATGACAAGCTCTCTTGCTTATGGCCATACTGCTCTGAATATGCCTGATCTTGGAAGCTAAGCGGATCGTGTCTGGTAGTACGTGGATGGGAGACCTCCTGGGGATACGGGTGCTGTACGCTTTTGCTCCCTCGTTTTCTGCCCTCCAGCCAGGGTGCCCGTGGACGCCCCGGGCCCTGCTTGCTCGCTGTCTCAGGGGTCCCTGGCACCCGCCCGAGCCCAAGGCTGCACGAACGCCCGCGCCCCGCGTCACGCCCACCTCCATGTGCTCTCCTGCAGCCAGCAGCCCTGGCCTGTTTTCTCTCTCCGCTCAGGCCTTTCCTCCTGGGGCCGAGCCAAGGGCCGAGAGCTCTGGGTGGAGGTCGAGTTCGTTGCCAAAGCGTTGCCAGGTGGGATGGCCGGTGTCTCCGCGTGGTTTTTGGCAGGTCCTGCTGGCTTGGCAGGGAGCGCAGGGGAGGGGTGGGTCTGGGTCAGGGCCGTGGCCTGGACTTGGGGTGCCGCACCTGCCTAGGTGCCCATGTGGCCGAAAGATTGGCAGGCCACGCGGGCCCGGGTCCTGCCAAGCGGCCAAGACTAGGGAGTGGCCCGGGCCTGGTCAGTCCCGGAATGCGAGAGAGCAGACCGAACCTTTGGCACGGCCGGGAACTGCCAAGGCCCAGGATGAAGGGGAGAGGCGTGCTACTCTCCCTGGCCCCGAAGCGTGCGCGCAGCGCTGGAGGGCTCAGAGCGCGGGTAGCCTGTTTCCGGCGAGGGGTCTTCGCCGCATCACCCCTGGGGCCAGTGCGGCGGCACGGTGTGGTGAGGCCGTCTGAGCGGGCGCGAGTCGCAGAGGAGAGCGTTGGTCCACCAGCTGCAGCCATGGCTGCCTCTCCTGCCCCCGCTGCGGCTCTGGGTCTAGCGGAGGCCGGCTGCCACTCAAGGCGGGGCGGGGACAGGAGAGGGGGACAGGGGTGGGGCGGGGAGGGACTGAGGGAGGGTCAGGGAGCAGGGATAGGGGGAGAGGGCCACCAAGGTGGTGGGGCGTGGCCCGGAGTGAGAAGGCTATGAAAGGACAGGAGTTATTTCAAAGTAAGGTGAGTACCAAATGTCTGGAGTTTTATTTAAATGGTGAGCAGAGCTTAACTGGGAAACGCTCTTCTCTGTTCCCATCTTGTGTACTTTTTGAATTAGCACCAGAGTTTAGGTATTGAAATGTTATTCCTTATCCTCTGCTGCCATCTCGTGTGCATTTTGGGAATAGCAGCAGAGGTTCTCATGAAATTTATTCCTATCCTCTGCTGCCATCTCGTGTGCATTTGGGAATAGCAGCAGAGTTTCTCTGAAATGCTATTCCTTATCCTCTGCTGCCATCTCGTGTGCATACTGGGAATAGCACCTGTATATAGGTCTTCAAGTGTAGTTTATTATGAATATCATTTTCTGCTGCCATCTGGTGGAAATTTGGGAATAACATGACAGGCTGCTCAATGTTATTTCTCCTTTTTCATGTTCATTTTGGAAATAACACCCAAGGCATGTCATTATGAAGAGTTTTTCTCTGCTGCCGTCTCGTGGGTAATTTGAAAATAATACCCAAGTGTATGTCATCATTAAAATTTATTTCCTGCTGCCATAGGTGGGAATTTGGGGAATAATACCGGATCGTATGAAATAAAAAAAGGTTACTCTTTGCTGCACTGGTGAAGATTTCAAGAACAAAACCTGGTGTAGGCTATCGTAAATATTCATTACGTGCCTCATGTATTGTGCATCTTGAGAATAACATGAGTGCAATAAAATTTATTCTTGCTGCCATCTGGTGGGCATTCTGGGAATAACAACACAGCGCAGATCATAAAATGTTATCTCAGCCTCTGTGCAAGGTGCATTCTGAAAATTAAACCCAAAGGAATGTCATTATAATGCCTTTTATCTACTGCCACTTCATTTGCATCTGTGTAAAGACACAGGAGTGCATGTCATGAAGTTATTCTCTACTGCCATTTCGTGGGCATTTTAAAAATAATATCCAGGTGTACGTCAGCACAAAATTATTTTCTGATGCCATCTGGTGGTTATTTGCGAATAATGCCATATTGATGTCATGAAAATTTTAAAAAGTGGTGTTATCTCGTGACATTTAAAAAATAACACCCCAGGGTATGTCGTTATAATTTTTTTTCTCCGTGCCTTTTCAGGTTAAACTTGAGAATAACATAGGACTGCAAGTAATGAAAAACTGTTCTCTGTTGCCATCTCGTAGAAATGTTGATAATAACACTCAGTGTATGTCAGAAGAAAAATTTATTTTCTGCTGCCACCTGGTGAGCATTTTGGGAATAACGTCATAGTGCGTCCCATGTAAAGTTACTGCTGCTGCTGTCGTGCACCTTTAAAGAATACCACTCCGCCGTGTGTCTCTATAAATTTTTTCTCTCTTGCCATTTCGTGTGAATCCTGGAAAAACAAAAGCACGTATGTCGTGAAATTGTTGCTGCTGCCATCTGGAGGGCATTTCAGAAATAATACCTGCGTGTTTGTTATGAATACTCATCTGTCATTACATGGTGAGCATTTTCGGAATAAATCACAGCTCATGTCATAAAATGTAATTTGCTGCTATCTCATGTGCATCTGAAAATAAACTCTGTGGAATGGCATTATGAAAAGTTTTCTGATGCCATTCCACGTGCATCTCGTGCAAAACACAGGAGTGCTTGTCATGACGTAATTCTCTGCTTTAGTCTTGTGGGCAATTTGGAAATAATATCCTACTGTAGATCATCTTGAATACTCATTCGTGCTGCCATCTGTCGTCATATTGGGAATAACACCATAGCACATATCATAAGCAGTTATTTCTCTCGTTATCTCGTACAGTTAGAAAATGACACCTAAGGACGTTTGGTTGAACAAAGTTCTTGTGCATGGACATCTCGTGTGTATCTTGGGATAAACAAAAAAAGTACATGTCATGAGAGATTATTCTCTGCTGCTGTTCGGTGGGCATTTGAAAATAACAGGCAAGTGTGTTAATATAAAAAGTTATTTGCTGTTGCCATCGGCTCAGCATTTTGGGGATAACACAGGAGTGCACGTCTCGAAAAGTTATTTTTGCTACTACCTCATGTGCATTTAAAAAATGACTCCCCAGGGTATGTTGTTATAATTTTTTTTCTGCTGCCATTTTGTGTGAATCTTGGGAATAACACAGCAGTGCATGTCTTGAAAATTTGTTTTCTGCTGCCATCTGGTGGATATTGTGAAAATACCAGTGTATTCATAAATTTTGTTTTCTGCAGCAATCTATGGGCATTTTGAGAGTAACAGTGTAGAGCATAATAAAAATTAATTTTCTGATGCCATAAGTGTATATTTTATTATATTTTATTATAAACACTGAGTGATCATGAATATTCCTTCTCTACTGTCCAGAAAGGATCTATGTCATCATAAAACTTTACACTCCGCTGCATCTGGTGGGCTTTTTGGGAATAACACAGCGGTGCATCTCATGAACAGTTATTTCTGCTGCTATCATATGCGTTTCAAATTAGCACCCATGTGTATGTCATAAAATTTATTTTCTGCTGCAGTGCAGGCGCGGGCGTCTCCGGGGGCCGGGAGGCCAGGCTCGAACTTTTGGGAATGTAGGCGACAGTCTTTCCTGTCTACAGCTGTACCATGCTGAACGCACCTGATCTCATCTGATCTCGGAAGCTAAGCAGAGCTGGGTCTGGTTAGTACTTGGATGGGAGACCGCCTGCGAATACCGGGTGCTGTAGGCTTTTGCCGCCCCCTCCTTTTGTCGCCCTCCAGCTAGGGTGCCCCTGGATGCCTCGGGCCCTGCTCACTTGCTCACTTGGTCGCTCGCTGTTCCAGGGGTCCGGGTAGGCCACCGAGCTTAAGGGCTGCACCAAAGTCCGTGCACCCCGCAACATCGCCCACCTCCACCTGCTCTCCTGCAGCCAGCCCTGGGCTGTTTCCTCTCCGCTCCGGACCCTTCGCTTCCTAGGCTCCGCGCGGCTGAGCCTCAAGGGCGGAGGGCGCAGGGCGGAAGGTGAGGTTTTGGGGCGAACCATTGGCTGGTGGTGTGGCTCGTGTCTCCGCGTGGTTTTGGCCAGGTCAGGCTCGGCCCGGCGGGGAGCGCAGAGGTGGGGTGGATCTGGTTCAGGGCCGGGTTGAAACTTATCAGGGCTGCACCTTCCTAGTTGCCCAGGTGGCCGAGAGATTGGCAAGGCACGCCCGGGCCGTGGTCCTGCCGAACAGCCAAGACTGGGAAGGCAGGTGGTCTGGGGCCTGGGCAGGTCCGGGATGCGAGAGCACCCACCCAGTCCTTCCGCACGGGCGCGAACCGGCCAAGGGCTGCGGTGCCTTAGTGCGGCTGGCGCTCGCTCCAGCCGCCTCTCTAGTGGAATCCCCCAGCACTGCCCCCAGGAGGTGCGGTGTAGTCATGGGCATCTCCAGCGGCCAGGAGGCCAGGCTCGGTCTCTTGGGGCGGAAGAGGACAGACTCTCCCATCTAAGCCCATACCACTGTGAATGCGCCTGAACTTCTCTGATCTTGGAAGCTAAGCAGGGTCGGGCCTGGTTATTATATTACTTGGGTGGGAGACCATCTGGGAATGCCGGGTGCTGTAGGCTTTTGCAGCCCCTCCTTTTGCCGCCCTCTAGCCAGGTTGCCCCTTGATGCCCCTGGGCTCTGCTCACTGGCTTGCTCGCTGTCTGGGGAGTCCCCAGCGGGTGGCCGAGCCCAAGGGTGTCTCCAACCACCGCGCGCGCGTGCCCTTACCCGCCCTCACCTGCTCTCCTGCAGCCAGTCCTGGGCTGTTTTCTCTCACTGTTCAGGGCCCTTTCCTTCCTGGGCTCCGCGGGACCGAGCCCCAAGGACCGCTGTCTCTGACACATGCTGGGAGTGCGCTCGCGTCCCTGGGACGCGGGACTGCTATCCCCACCCGCCCCGCCGCGCCCCACCAGAGGCCTCAAGTCTCCGCCGGCACGCTTCTCCCTCCCTGCACTTCTCACCGTACAGCCAAGTGCCCTTGGATCAGGTGCGAGGCCGCTGCACACACCTAGAATGGGAAGCGGGACCGACGAGTCCGGTCAGAGAGGCTGAGACGAATGAGAGAGTGCACGCGTGCGCGGTGAGAGCCCTCTCGCTCACGATGGGCCTCAGCGCACACACACACACACACACACACACACACGCTCCAGGGAGCCTGTGCGTCTTGCTTGTCTGCGGGGGGACCCCAGGCAGGACTCATAGAACAACAAGACTCCTTGAGCCCCCGGCCTGTCCCAAGGCACACGGCCCGGGGCACGAACCGCCTTCCTGCCCGAGCCCAGCCCTGGCACGACTACCCTCTGCTGTGGAAGCAGCCTCTTCAGGGCGGCCTCAGGGTGGGTCACAGTCGGGGTCCGGCTCTGAGTGTCGGGGCGGTCTGCGTGTCTCATCCCGCTCTTGTGCGGGCAGGCACGGGTTCACGCTCTCTTGCGCAGGATCTCCTCTCTTGTCTCTCTCTCCGTCTCTGTTCCTTTCCTCCTCATCGTCTCTCTCTCTCTGTGTGCCTGACGCCAGCCAGCTCCCACGGCCCCCCCCTTTGCCGGTGACTCCATCCCCTCCTTTGTGGCTCTCACTGGGCCTCATGCCCTGGCGACCTGTGGTCTCCTTTCTCCTTCCCTCTCGGTCACTCGCTCTGTCTCTGGGTTTCTGTGTCTCTCTGTCTGTCAGCTCTCCCTCTCTCTGTCTGTGTCTCTTGATGGAGAGAGTCAAAGTGAAGGCAAGGGGCAGCGGACTGGGCAGGTCCCTGGTCCCAGTAGAGTGAGGGCACAGTCTATCTGAAGTGATGCCTTGGGGTGTGACTGGGGGCTCCGTATGTATTCAGGCAGGTCAGGTATGGCTCGGCGGGGAGGGAAGGTGTGTGTCTGGGTCAGGGCCGGAGCCCGGACTTAGCCGGGCCACAGGTACCTAGGTGGGCAGGTGACCGAGAGCATGGGGGGTGATGCCCGGGCAGTGGTCCTGCCAAGCGGTCAAGACTGGGGAGGCGGGTTGCCCGGGATGTGGGCAGTTGGGGGATGCGAGAACGCCCACCCAGACCTCTGCACTGCCAAGAACCGGGCAAGGTCCGTGGTGCCTTACCGGAAACCCACACCCCACAGGAGGTGCGCTGCAGGTGTGGGCATCCCCGGCGCCCAGAAGGCCAGGCTGGAGCTCTTGGGCGGTAGACGACAAGCTCTCCCGTTTATGGCCATACTGCTCTGAATGTCCCTGATCTTGGAAGCTAAGCAGGATCGGGCCTGGTTAGTATTGGGATGGGAGACTGCCTGCGAATACCGGGTGCTGTACGCTTTTGCTGCCCCCTCGTTTTTCTGCCCTCCATCCAGGGTGCCCCTGGACGCCCCCGGGCCCTGCTTGCTTTCTGTTTCGGGGGTCCCCGGCACCCGCCCGAGCCCAAGGGCTGCACGAACGTCCACGCGCCCGCGTCACCGCCCACCTCCATGTGCTCTCCTGCAGCCAGCAGCCCTGGCTTTTCTCTCTCCGCTCAGGCCTTTCCATGCCTGGGGCCGACCAAGGGCTGAGAGCTCTGGGTGGAGGTCGAGGTCGCTGGCCAAAGCATTGCCAGGTGGTATGGCCGGTGTCTCCACGTGTGTTTTGGCAGGTCCTGCTCGGCTCCGGCAGGGAGCGCAGGCGACGGGTGGGTCTGGGTCAGGGCCGCGGCCTGGACTTGGCAGTGCCGCACCTGCCTAGGTGCCCATGTGGCTGAGAGATTGGCGGGCCACGCCCGGGCCCGGTCCTGCCAAGCAGCCAAGACTAGGGAGGAGGATGGCCCGGGGCCTGGTCAGTCCCGGGATGCGAGAGAGCTGACCAAGACCTTTGGCACGGCTGAGAACAGCCCAAGGCTCGGGACGAAGGGAGAGGCGGGCGCACTCTCCCCCGGCCCCCCGAAGCCGTGTGCGCATCACTGGAGGGCTCAGATCCGCGAGGGGTCTGCGCCTCATCACCTCTGGGGCCAGTGCGGTGGCACGGTGGCGGTGACGCCGCCCGAGCGGGTCGCGAGTGCAGAGGAGAGCGCTCGTCCACGCCAGCTGCGGCCATGGCTGCGGCTCCTACCCCTGCTGCGGCTCTGGCCTGTCTAGCGGAGGCGGCTGCCATTCAAGTCGGGGCGGGACAGGAGAGGGGGACAGGGGCGGGGCGGGGAGGGACTGAGGGAGGGGTCAGGGAGCAGGGATAGGAGGAGAGGGCACCACCGCGGGAGGTAGGGGAAGCGTCAGGGGCGTGGCCCGGAGTGAGAAGGGATATGCAAAGGACAGACGTTATTTCAAAGTGGTAAGTACCAAATGTCTGGAGTTTTATTTTAATGGTGAGCAGAGCCCTTAAGGCCGGGAAACGCTCTTCTCTGCTCCTATCTCGTGTACTTTTTGAATTAGCACCAGATTTAGGTATTGAAATGTTATTCCTTATCCTCTGCTGCCATCTCGTGTGCATTTGGGGAATAGCAGCAGAAGTTGTCTCAGGAAATGTTATTCCTTATCCTCTGCTGTTATCTCGTGTGCATTTTGGGAATTACACCTGAATATAGGTCATCAAGTGTAGTTTATTATGAATATTCATTCTCTGCTGCCATCTGGTGGGAAATGTGGAAATAACATGGCAGGGCTGCTCAAATTTATTTCTGCTGCTTTTTCATGTTCGTTTTGAAAATAGCACCCAGGCATGTCATTATGAAATGTTTTCCTATGCTGCCATCTCGTGGGTATTTTGATAAGTAACACCCAAGTGCATGTGATCATTAAAATTTATTTCGTGCGACCATCTGGAAACAGGTTCAGTTAGTACAATTCTTAAAGAGTAAAAAGAAAGACCTTTGGCTTAAAGTCCCCTCCCCCATCAGACTCTAAGGGCCCTGCCTATCTTTACATCATTTGTGCTTAAACATGGTCTGATGACCCTTATCAATAGTCAGAGGATCTTAGTCCCCAGGGCAATTATCAGGATTTGAGAGAAGACCTTTTTTTTTCTAAAGAAAGGGGCAAGTAATCCTAAATTACTAAAAAGATTAACTCTTAAAGAGATAAACTATTTCACTCTCTGCTAAAAGATTAAGAAGTTTTAAAGTGGTGTTTGTCTCAAACTCAGGTGCTTCTGTAGGCAGACTTTGCTCTTTTTTAGGAAACACATTGGAAAAGGTTCTCAAGACTTTTGGAAGTACCATTGTGGGGAGGTAGACAGCATACCTTTGCAGCCCCCAGGGTGGTGGAGTGGATGAGGAGAAGCTTTGTGCGCAAGCGTTGCTGTGGAGTGTTGGGTAGCAGGTTGAACTTGCTCAATAGTGGAGAAGTCTTCCAGTACAAAGAGATTTGGAGATTGGCGGGCTCTTTTTCAGATGCCGCCATTTTCCATGGCCCTCCTCCCTCGCTGATAAAAGATGCTTAGGCTCGAAGTTGTGCTTTAGTTGAACTTGTGAAAACTAGAGAGTCACCATTTTGCCATGGCTCCAGGAGAATTAATAGCTGGGATATCATCTCCTGGAAATGACTGTAGCTGAAAGATCTGGGACGTGTGTCGGCAGAGGTAAGCAGTATATTTGTTTACCCCGTAAGCCGTTTTGCTCGATTTCTGCAAGATTTGGGAGAATTTAGAAGAGCTGGCTGACTTTTTCCTGTCTAATACGTTAGAGGTGCATGAAAACTATTTTTAAAACTAAGCTATTTGGACTTGGTGACTCCCAGTTTTCTATACTGAAATTTTCCTCACAGAGTGTTCATGTTTTTCTGTGCTTTTGTCTTTCTTACTGTTATAAGATGGAAATACTATGGGGATAGAAATCCTCGGCTTCCTTGGCTAAGCTTTAAAATTTCTTCTTGGCCTATGTCATTGTTAAATTATTGGGCTGAGGATTGATTGTTTGTATTCGAAAACCTTTTAATTTGGAAAATATGTATGGAAACTCCCAATAGGAATTGTTTCATTAATCTTGGTAGAAATACTACATTCTAAAGACAAATGGATAGGAGCCAAATGAATTATTAATGTTTGGAATTAAGGTCTTTAGCTTATAAGGTATAATATATGGTAATATCAACATTAGGATAAAAAACGGTCAGGGAAAAATCAAGAAGTTTTCCAACAAGGTGGAACTTTAACAAATTGAAAAAGATGATATTGAGAATCGGTGTTGATCTCTCGGTTTGGGCAGAGTAAAGAAAGAATGGAATAAATCGTTGGGTTTACATCGTGTAGGGTATAGCTTAAATCTTTCTTTTCCTATCTTTCTCTACAGTAGTAGTGAACATTAATAGTATGGATAAATGTTTGTTAGTCACATCTGTAGGAATTTTCTTTGGTTCTCTGTTTCTCCTTGTCTGGTCATAGGGGTGATCAGGCAGGTCTAGAAAGCTAGCAGTACCTTGCAGGTTCTAAAAGCAGTCTGGTTTAATATCTACCAATTTGTGCACTTCTCCTGCCTTAACCCTGTATCAGTTGTTGGAACAGATTTTAAAAGATGTAAAAACATCAGAAATCTGACCCAAATGGAGGCTGATTTTTCCAAGTCTGATCGTAATTACATGGAAGGTCTGAGCATCTTCCAGGGTCCTTCTGCTGAGTCTGTTAGAAATGCCAACACAGGCTATTACTGCTTGAGACAGTTTGAGCTAAACTAAGGAAAACTATTTGAAAGGGTCACTTTTAAAAACAGCAGGTCTCCTTTGTGTCTCCCTAATCCTCTTTTCCTGTCCCTCTTAAACATTGGGAAGAACTATTTAAAAACCTTTGCATTATCAGCTTTTCAGTAGATTGGAAAAGGCTCCACGCTATCAGCTTCTATAGATATGCTAATTGGAGAAGTTCTTCCCAAAGAGAGATTTGGAGAATCCCCGCTCTTTTTTAGATCCTGCCCCTTTCCATGCCCCTCCTTCCTCTCTTTGTGGTAAAAGATGCCTGTGTTTGACAATTCAGTCAAGTGGATTTGAGAAAACAAGAAAGCTGCCATCTTGTTATGGCACCAGGAGAATTCACGGTTGGGATACCGCTAGCTCCTGGAAAAAGCTGTAGCAGCGCGATGATGTTGGAGTGTTGGCAGAGGTAAAAAAGTATCTTTGTACTGTTGGCCTTTGTGTTCTGTATATGCACATGGTTTGGGAGAATGTCTAAGAGTGATGTCATTTTTTCCCCTCTAATTCATTTAGATGGGCACAAAAAATTAGTGAGGAGAGTACTTGGACTTAGTGACTCACGGTTTTCTTCTTTGAAAGTTTCCTGGTATTTTGATAAAGGCGAAATTTAAAACCACAGGTCTCCCTCGTCTATCCCTGTTCCTGTTTTCCCTGCCTCAAAAGCTGTGAAAAATAACTAAAAGCTCTTTGCATAATCACTTTAGCAATATATAGAAAGGCTCCAAGTAGGAGCCCAGTCACCAGCTTTGACCTGCCTCCCACAATGTGCCATTGCTTTCTGGGTTGCCTCAATAAAATTTACCTGTGGAGCTCTTCTCATTTTCATGCTTATGGAAATTCCAGGTGAACATATAATAAAGTTCGTAGTCCCAGTATGGAGTCTTAGGTCAAAGTTAGAAGTGTTGTGAGTTCATTGTCTTCTGTAAGTTTAGATTGGCAGTTTAAGGTATTTGGGAAGCCAGCTCATGATTAGATGGTGAAGAGTTTTCTGTAGGTTTGACATTGACTGGCTGTTTGCTTCTAGGAGGTATTGAGGTACAGCAGGGTAAGAGGCTGTGGTCAGCGATTAGGTGAGGTTTTGGGGTCTCAGGGACAAGACTACTGGGTAGGAGCTGGGAGTGTGGGTCTTGGTGGGATTTGCCAATCATGGGAAACCCAGGCATCAGGGCTCTGGTCTGCAGCCTAGGCTAAATCTTAGGTACACTCTACCTAACATCTATGTGACGAGCACGGACGCATGTGACCAGGCATGAGTCTTGAGTCACATACTTGTGACCCACCGTGAACCCATATATTCCTTCTGCAGGCAGACTGTTCTCTGTCTTCTCAATAAGCACACTTGAGTTTTTTCAAGGCTTGCGGAAGCACCTTAGTGGGGAGGTAGTCAGTGTACGTTTGCAGCCCCCAGGTGGTGGGCGGTGGGACTGTCCTGACATAAATGGTGAGGAGAGGCTTTGCCTGAAAGCATGGCTGTGGGATGTTGGGTGGGGGATTAAAGTTCAGAGGACCCAGGAGAGAAATGGTTTGGTGTGGAAAACTCGGTTATGTTTTATTTTACTTGAGGTAGAAGAGAGGGAGGGTGACTAGTACTTAAGATGTATTTATCTATTTTTTGCTTCACAATATACCAAATCTAAGGATGTTTGTGTTCTTTAGTCTATATGTAAAGGGGAATTGCTTCTATCATAATTCCATCTTGCCTTTCCCTCAGGCTAAGTACTCCTTCAACAGATATGCTAAATAGTGAAGAAGTCTTGCAGAACAAAGATTTGGAGATTTTGGAGGGCTCTTTTAGGTCCCACTTTTTTCCATGCCCCTCTTCCCATAGTGATAGAAGATGGTTGGGCTTGAAGGTGACTGTAGTTGAATATGGGAAAACTAGAAAGTTGTCTTTTTTTTTTCTTTGTCCCCAGGAGAATTAATGGCTGGGATACTACTAACTCCTGGAAACTGCTTTGGCTGAGTGGTCTTGGACGTGTGTCGGCAGAGGTAAGCAGTACATATATTTGTTCATTCTGTCTGCCTTTTCGGTATATTCTGTGGGGTTTGGGATACATCAGAAGAGGTGGCAGACTTTTTTTCTCTAATATGTTTAGATGTGCATGAAAACTATTTGTGAAGCCAAAGTACTTGCACTCAGCGACTCCTCGTTTTCTTTATGGAAACTTTCCTTGCTGAGCTGGCCATGTTTTGCTGTGCTTTTGTCTTTCATGCTGTAATAAGAAGGAAATAATGAGAAGATTTGAAGCCTTAGTTTCCTTGGCTAAGGTGTAAAACGCCTTACTGATTTTCATCATTGCTAAAGTTATTGGTTTGATGATCGATTGTTTGTATTGAAAAACCTTTTAATTTGGAAAATATTTATGATAACTCACGAGAGCAATTTTTCATTAAAACTGGTAGATATACCACATTTTAAAAATAAATGGAGAGAAGCAAAATGAACTATTTTAAAAGTTTTGAATTACTTCTTTAGCTTTTTGGGTATTATAGTACATGGCAATATCAACATTAGGTTTAGAAGGCAGAAGGAGAAAAATCAAGTTTCCCAACAAGGTGCCACTTGTAAAAATTATTGTTAATAGAGCATTTTGATGATTGGTTTTGATCTCTTGGTCTGTGCAGGGTAAGTAGAGAATGGAATAAATTGTGTTTTCATTGTGTAGGGTACATCTTACATTTTGTTTTCCCGTTTTCCTCCTATAGTAAACATTAACAGTATGGAAAATCAGTTCCTATTCTCTGCAGGAATCTTTGTTCTGTAGGTTTCTCCTTGTCCGGTCATAGGCATGATCAGGCATTTTCCAAAAGCTAGAGGTACCTTGCAGGGTCTGAAAACAGTCTGGTGTAATATTCACCACTTTATTTAGTTCTCCTGCTTTATCCCTGTATCAGAATGGTAACAGATTTCAAAAGATGTAAAAAGATAAGAAATCGGACTAAAATGGAGAAGGATTTTTCAAAGTGATCATAATTCCAAGGAAAGTTTCAGCATTTCCCAGGGCCTTCCTGCCGAGTCTACCAGAAATGCAAACACAAGCCACTACTGCCTGAGGCAGTTTGAGCTAAAGTGAGGGGGAAAAAATTGAAAGTGCCCATTGTAAAAACACTGGGTCGCCTTTGTGTGTCCCTAATCCTCTTTTCCCGTCCTTAGGAATTGGTAAGAACTACTAAAACACCTTAGCGTTATCACCTTATCTGTAGATAGGAAGAGGCCACAATCTAATAGCTTCCATAGATGTGCTCATTGGTGGAGAAGTTCTGCCTGAATAAAGAGATTTGGAGAATCTGGCTTTTTTAAAGATTCCGCGCCTTTCCACAGCCTTCCTCATCTGGTGATAAAAGATGCCTGTGCGTGAAAGTTCAGTTAAGTGGATTCACGGTTGGGATACTGCTAGTTCCTAGAAACAGCTGTAGCAGAAATGATGGAGAGTTGGGAGAAGTAAGCTATATCTTTCCTTATGTATCCTGTTTTCCTTTGTGTTCTATTTGTACATGGTTTGGGAGAATGTCGCCGTGCTGTCGGTGATTTTCCTCTAATACATCTATGTGGGCATGAAACGTTAGTAGAAGCGAGTACTTGGACTTAGTGACTCACACTATTCTTTATGGAAAGTTTCCTGCCCCTTTGAAAAGGGTCACTTTGAAAAACACAGGTCTCCACTGTCTATCCGTGTGCCCCTTTATCCTGCCTCCTTAAAAGTTGTGAAAAATAACTAAAACGTCTTAGCATAATCACCTTAGCAATACACAGAAAGGCTCCAAGTAGGAGCCCAGGAACCAGCTTCGACCTCCCTCCCACTCTGTACCATTGCTTTCTGTGTCGCCCTACTACAACTTCCCTGTCGATCTCTTATTTTCATGCCTATGTAAATTCCATGTTAGCATAAAATGAAATTCCTAGTCCCAGTCTTCAGTGTCAGGTCTAATTTAGAAGTGATGTGAGTCTGTCGTCTCTTGGAAAATTAGATCGGCAGGTAAAAATATTGTGAAACTAGCTTGTCGTTCTTAGGTACTGATGGGTTTTCTATGGGTTTGACCGGCTGTTTGGTCTTAGGAGGTGTTGAGGTGCAGTGGGGTAGAGGGCGGGGTCAGGCATGAGGTGAGGTCTCAGGATCAAAGGGACAAGAGTTCCGGGAGTGAGAGTCCTGGGACAGTTTGCCAATCTGTGAACTCAGGCTCCAGGGATGTGGTCGGTTCCCGGGCTACACCCATCGTGATCCCTCCATGCTTTTCATTACCTACCTTTGAGTCACATTCACGTGACTGAGCATGGTCACACGTGACCCGTCATGACTCTCGATTCCCGTTCTTGCGACCCAGCACGAACCCACACATTTCTGCAGGTAGACTTTGCTCTGCCTTTTTATTAAGCACGGTAGAGAAATTTCACGAGGCTTTTGGCGGTTCCATCACGGTGAGGCAGTCAGTGTCCCTTTGGCTCCCCCAGGTGGTGTGTGTTGGGACTGCCATGAAAAGAAAGGGTTCACGAGAGGCTTTGTGTGTGCAAGGAATGCTGTGGGGTGTGGATAGAGGGTTGATCAGAGGAACTAGGAGAAGATCGCTTTGATTTGTAAACATTTGGATTTTGTTATTTGTGGTGTAAGATAGTGAGGGTGCCTATAGGGTAGCACTAAAATCGGTTTCGCTTTTTTGTGTGTCATATTATATAGCAACTGAAGATATCTGGGTCCATCAGTGTACAGATAATGGGGGACAGCATCTATCTCAACTCTAGCCCGCATTGTCCCTAGTCTAACGACTGCTTTCCTGGATATGCTGATTGATGGAGATATTTCATAGTGAATAGAGAAATTGGGGGGTTTACGTATTGCCTCTTTTAACCCCTCCTTTTTTAAGAGTGAAAAATTCTCCAGTAAATTAGTCACTAGGGCAGGTCAGGGAGTGATATCTTTAAGCGCCAGCTCCCAAGGGGAAAAAAAAAAAAGCAAACAACATCATTGCCAGGATGCAGATAACAGAACTGTCTACCAGGCCCAATCTGCTATAAGATTTAAGAGTCCCCCAGAAACAACATTTTTGCATCAGACGATAACAGCCAACTTCTGCTTCTATAATCCGCTTCATGTATAACTAGGGTGTAGTTCTAGGAGATGTCCTGTGCACAGATACACTAATGGGTAACTTCTGCCTCAGTAAACCTGCTTGCTTGTTTGATGTGGTTTTAGGCTTTAGAAGCTACCTCCTCTGAAAGCTCGGGGCCGGTTCTCTGGTGGGGAGAGTCAGTCGCCGGCCAGCTAATAAAGGCTCATGATTCATCACAATTGGCTCCATGGGTCTCAGATTTGCACACACCACAACACTCCCTCCCTCGGTGATAAAAGTTGCTCGGTCTCGAAGGCGCACTGAGATTGGATTTGAGAACTAGAAAGCTGCCATCTTCACATGGCACCAGGAGACTTAATGCCTGGAATACTGCTATCTCCTGAAAACTACTGTAGCTGTGAGAGAACAGGGGTGTGTTGGCAGAGGTAAGCAGTCTACTCATCCCATCAGCCTTTTTAGTCTATTTCTGCAGGGTTTGGATGAATTTAGTAGAGTCGCCAGTCATTTTTACTAACACTTGAAGACGGCCATGAAAAAATATTTGCGAAGCCGGCCACTTGGAGTTAGCCACCCCCGGCTTCCTTTGTTGAATTTATTTTTTGACGGATGGTCATTTTTTTTCTGTGACTGTGGCTTTTGTGTCCTTTTCATAAAAAGGAGATGCCATAGGAGGCGAGAAATGTAAACACAGGCCACAACTGCCTGAGTAGAGACTTCCTTGGAGGTGATCCCTCTATCCCTGCTCTAGGAAGCGAGGGGAAGTGTAAGGGGGCACCTGGAATACACGACAGTAGAGATTTGGAAGCGATTCTTCCCGTCTTGCCAAAGCCCATTATGTGAAGGGCTACGGGGTGCTGGAAAACGTGGGAAGAGAGACCTCGAGGCAAATTCTTTCTTGTGGCATAAGCTTGGTATGTGAGGGATCTAGGAGGTCCTGGAAAAATGGTTGAGAAGAGACTTTGAGGGGCACGCTCCATCCCGGCTTCTGCCAGATTGTGGGGGGCAGAGGAGCTCCTCGCGTAAGGGACTAGGGTAGTCTTGGGGGTCGTTATGTCCTCTCCCCTCTCCCAAGCCTGTAACTGGCAGAGGGGGTCATCCTGTGGCCCAGCTGAGATGAATCTTAGAGTCGACTTGTCTATTTCAGCTGTGCCCCCGTGTGAGCGGCAGAGGGCGTCACGTGAGCACCAACAATAGGGGTTACACTTCAAGCCTGAGGAGTTCTCAGGAACACTGTGTCCAGGCTGGTTTACGTCAATACTTCTGACCAGTTTTCTGATTATTATTACCTCAGGCCCAAATAAAGGAAGCACTTCCCATGGGCGATGTTTCTGAAATACTGGTCCCAGAAGGAGGGGCACGTGGGCGGAGCTTGCGTGAGAGTCTGGGGCGCGTGGGCGGTCCTGGCGCAAGAGACCAGGGCGCATGGACAGTGCTCCCGCGTGCACCCGGGGCGTGTGGGCAGTCCCCCCGCGAGCGCCAGGGCCCGTGGGCTGTCCCCCGCGTGAGCCCCCGGGCGTGAGTGGGCAGTCCCCCGCTAGAACCAGGGGCACCTGCGCTGAGCTCCCGCAAGAGCCCAGGGCGCATGGGCGGTCCCTGTGCGAGAACCAGGGGCACCTGCGCTGAGCTAGCTCAGCACGGGGCGTATGGGCGGTCCTCGCGCCAAGCCAGGGGCGCGTGGGCCCCCACGCAAGAGCCCGGGGCAGGTGCGCTGAGCTCATGCTAGAGCCCGGGGCGCGTGGGCGGTCCTCACGCGAGAGCCGGGGCGCGTGTGGGGTCCCTGCGCGAGAGCCCGGGCGCAAGGGCGGTCCCTGCGCGAGATCCCAGGGCGCGTGGCGGTCCTGCGCGAGAACCAGGGACACCTGCGCTGAGCTCGTGCAAGAGCCCGGGCGCGCGTGGGCGTCCCCGCGCGAGAACCAGGGACACCTGCGCTGAGCTCGCGCAAGAGCCCGGGGCGCGTGGGCGGTCCCGCGCGAGAACCAGGGGCACCTGCGCTGAACTCGCGCAAGAGTCCGGGGCGCGTGGCGGTCTTCGCGCGAGAGCCAGGGGCGCGGCGGTGCTCCCGGGAGAGCAGCCATAAAGACTCTCAGTTCTGAGGCAAACCGCATCGTTCCTGGAGATGTCGCGTTGCTGGAACAAGGTACCGCCGCGTCCACACCTGGTTTTCCTCAGCATCTTCTTGGGAGTTTGAGCCGCAGGAGGAACAGGTAGGGAGAAGCTTCTTCGTGTGGGAATTCGTCCTGAGGAGGTGGCTTAGAAGTATCTGTCTTCTGAGGCCCTTGTAGAGCAAGGGCCGTTGTAGAAAAAATTTTTTCTCTGGCCGTCAGCTAGTGCTCAGTGTTGTTTTTCGTGCGGCTGCCCGCTACCCCCAGCGACAACGATGTGGTTTTAATTTGGGGCTCCATAATGCTCCATTTATCCTCGTGTTTGCTGTTATGCCAATGGCACCCTCTTTCGATGACTAGTTTTTTTTTTTTTTTTTTTTTTGGAGTCAGCGTGCTGTGGAATATCGTAATGGAAACATTCCACCGCATGTAGCGCATCCCGGGGCGTTCATCCCCGACACCTGGTACAGTGGTGCCGATAGAGCGGCAGGTGTCTCCAATGAGTATGAGCAGCACAGCAAGAGAGTAGCTTCTCTGCCTTGAGTGAACCGTGGCTGCGTACTGCTCTTTTATAATTCCTTTTTCTGGTTTTCTGGCATGGTATTGGCATGGTCGTTTCTAACTAGTAAAAGTTTGGAGAGCTTTCCATAGTGGGGCCAAAAATCTTTTTACCCTGTACTCAGACTCCGCAGCTGTCCTTGCTTTTCTAGATTTGCTATTTCATACACAGGAGTCCCATTTGGTTTATTGGTTTACCCAAAACAGGTGTGCCACCCCAGGGTCTCCTGTGGCGATTCAATGATGACATCATTGGGCTTTTACCTAATTCCCTGTTAAACTCCCAACACCTGTCCCAACGTGGAAAGTGGTTTCTTTCAATTCTGATCCGTGTTTATATTTCTGAAGTGGGTAATGAGACTTACTTCCCCAATGTTTATTGTTTTTTAATGACTGAGTGTTGTTTTCTGGCTAGCTCGTTTTACTTTGGATGTTTTTAGTGGTTTGCGAATTTTTTCTGAATTTTTGTTCTTTACCTCCAAATAACTACATGAAAAAACACTTACCATTGAAAACGTTCAAATCACATGTTTATTGCATTTAATGCATTTTCAATGCGGTACGAAACTCAGCTGTATCCATTCTCAGAAGGTTTTTTTCCCCTTCCAGAGTACCTGTATCCAAGAAAGAGTAATTGTTCGTTCCCTTATCTAGTCTCTGTGAACCACATTTCAGTTCAGATCTTACTCGATAGAAGGTCATCCTCCATCATGTCATGTTAATTGATCATAACTATTGGTATTAATTATGGGCCCTTAATTTAGTTCTCTTGTACGTATTTTTTCATGTCATGGAATGATTCCATTACTGACTGAATCATGTAAGCTCCATGAAATTATGAAAAAATCTAAAAACGTTTCATACTTCGGGTGAGGGTGACAACCTTACATGTTAGTACAGTGCATCAGCCTCCCATTTGGTGGTGCAGGTGAAAACATACCTGTTATGCTGAGTCATAAAAGAAAGGTAAGTAAAACTTTAATGTCAATAAGCGGATGGTACTGTTAATACATATGCGCTATTCTAACATTGTCTCTTACAGCGTGCAGTCTAATAAAGTTCGTTTAAAAATTGTATGAGTAGGAGCCTCATACATTGTCTACTGTCGTTATTTCACTTTTTTTTTTTTTTTTTTTGAGTATCAGTTACCGTGAAGAGGTTAGGGTCCACCGGTAGCTCGTTTGACTCCGGCTTCTCTGATGTCTGGCATTGGACTTTGGGTAGGGGCCCTATCACGCCGTCCGGTATCGGTTGTCCGCGGTCAGGGTCTGGGCCCGGCATCCTGTGTCCAGCATCGGTCGTCCCGGTCGGGTCCGGCATCCGGCCGGGGTCGGGGTCCGGGCGCGCGTACGCTGTCCGGCATCGGGCGTCCACGGTCGGGGTCCGGCTTCTGGGCCGGCGTCGGGTCCGGGCGCGGCGTCGGGTGTCCGGCATAGGGCGTCCGCGGTCGGGTCTGGCTTCCGGGCCGGGTCGGGGTCGGGCCGGCGTGCGGTGTCCGGCATCGGGCGTCCGCGGTCGGGGTCCGGCTTCCGGGCCGCGGGGTCTGGCGCGGCGTCCTCTGCCGGCATCGGGCGTCCGCCGGTCGGGGTCCGGCTTCCGGGCCGGGGTCGGGGTCCGGCGCGCGGCGTCGGGTGTCCGGCATCGGGCGTCCGCGGTCGGGTCCGGCGTCTGGGCCGGGGTCGGGGTCCGGGCGCGGCGTGCGGTGTCCGGCATCGGGCGTCCGCGGTCGGTCCGGCGTCCGGGCCGGGGTCCGGGCGCGGCGTGCGGTGTCCGGCATCGGGCGTCCCGGTCGGGTCCGGCTTCCGGGCTGGGGTCAGGGTCCGGGCGCGGCAGCCGCTGTCCGGCATCGGGCGTCCGCGGTCGGGTCCGGCGCCGGGCCGGGGTCGG
>PUFA01002658.1:0-24609 GCA_003508835.1 Eonycteris spelaea | reverse complement strand
TCCCACCTCCGTCGACAAGGATTAGTGAGGTCACACCCACGGCGAGTGGGAACGAGACCCGACACAGACCTCGGGTTGACCGTCATAAACGGAAACCTGCGTCAGGGTGCTTGCTCTCCAGCCCGTGAGAGGTGCACACCAGCCGGTTTTCTTGCAGGTGAATTATCCTGTGGAGACTGCAGTGTCGAGGCACTGGGATTGTCCCCCAGGGAATTGGCGCTCCGCCCTTCCATCCTAGACAGGAGCTTGCCAGCCCTGAACGACATGGGAGGTCACTCCCGCTGTGAGGAGAGGCACAGCGGGGACCCAGAATTTGGGGCGAGGGTAATGACCACACCCGAGCTCTCGGCCCTGACGGCAGCCGGACCGCCTGCCGGGACCGTGTGTTCGCGTCCAGCTGGCGGCGTGTCCCAGGTCCCTGGTTCGTCCGGGGCAAGGGCCAGACCTTTGTGTTTCTGTTGGGTTCCATTTGAGGTGCTGTTCCCGTCCGGGGTCACACTCTGAAAACTGCTGCTGCAGTTTGGGGAGAGTCAGGTCTTGATGGAGCAGGTTGTAGTGCTTTGATGCTGGATGTCCAAGGTCAAGGCCTCGAGCTCCCGCGTTCCGGGTCTCAGCCCCTGCACGAGAGGCACTCGGAGCAGCAGAGAAACACGGCCCTTCGGGGTGCTTCCTAAGTTGCGTTGTGAGGACCGCGTCTGCAGCCCGGCTGCCTGGCCCGGCCCTGGAGGGAGGAGGGCCAGCTCACCTCTCCGTGCCTGTGCCTTTCTGTCTCTGTAACTGGCCGTTCAACATTGAAATACGTTAACAGTTTTGGGCCCTGAGCAGGGTGCCTGGCATGCAGTGAGCGTTGTGCAAACGGTTTTCAAATTTACCGTTATTGTGCACAGCATACTTACCATGAGGCCGACCCTCGTTACGACCTTTTAAGTGACAACACGGGACCGTGAGCTCCAGACTCCGTGTGGTTCGGCAGATGTTTAGATTCTACCCATCTGGCGCTGCTGAAACTCTGTGCCCACTGATTGGTGCCTCCCCGTGCCCCCTCCCCCACCCTGGCGGCCACCAGCCGGCCCTGGGATGGATGGATAGATCCCAGAAGTGGGATCCTGGATCTCACGGTAGTTCTGCTTTTAATGTTGGGGGTGGGGGAGCTTCCAGACTGCTTTCACAGCAGCTACACCGTTTCGTGTTCTCGCCACCCGTGCACGAGGGTCCAACTCCTCAGCATCTTCCACAACCAACACCTCTCTCCCCCTCACTCCTTTTTAAAGAATATTCACCCTAGCAGATGTGAAGTGTATCCCACTGTGGTTTTGATTTGCATTCCCCTGATGATGAGAGGCACTGAGCCATTCGTATGTCTTTGAGGAAATCTCTATCCAAGTCCCAGCCCTTTTTAAAAATCATGATATTAGGTTTGGGTTTTGGGTGTTCTTGTTGGTGGTGGTGGTTGTTGTTGTGGTTTTGCTGTTGAGTGGAAGGAGTTCCTTATATTTTTTGAAAATTAACCCCTCATTAGATATGTTGCTTGCAAATAATGGTCTTTATTCTGTAGTTGGCTTTTTCCTCTGTTCATCGTTTCTTCGCCGTGTGGAAGCGTTCTGTCTACTCCCACTTTAGTCTATTTTTGAGTCTATTTTCCTTTTCATCTATGACCTTGGTGTCATTTCCATGAAATCATTTCTGAGACCAATATCATTAGGATTTTCCCCGGTGGTTTTTTTTTGGGAGTTTCGCAGTTTCAGGGTGTACGTTGAAGCCCAAATCGATTTTAAGTTGACTTCTGCGTACGGTATGAGACAAGGACCCAATTTCATTCTTGTGCACGTGGATGTGCAGTTTCCCCAACATCGTTTGTTGACGAGACTGCCCCTCCCCCACCGTGTGTCCCTGGCACCGTGACTGACCAGCAGCATGGGGTCCATTCCCGGCGCTCCGTTCTGTACATGTGTCTTTATACCGGCACCACAGTGTTTTAGCATAGTAAGCTGTAGCTGTGTAATGTATTTTCAAATCAAGAATGGGATGCTCCTTTCTCAGGCTATTCTGGAATAAATATTTATTACAAGAAATAAAATACTAGTTTGGACGCGTCGCCGAACGTCCGAGTTAGGTTTGCTTTTGTTTTCCTGTAGATACAAAGATGACTTGTTGGGATGATCAAGAGAGAAAGTGGATGTCACTTTCCTAGCATCGTGCCTGCCTCGGTCTAAGCTCGTCCCACAATTCGCAACTGTCTTTCTCATGCACTGCCAGGATTTTCTGGTGGCACGTGTGGCCCCAGGGAGCTAAGCTCACCTGCCCACTCGCCCAGTGGGCAGGGCGGGGAAGACGGCCCGTGGGCCTTCCGGAACTCGTGTGTGTCCTCTCTTGCAGAGCCCTCCTGGAGGAAGGAAAGGCCACGGTGCCCCGTCTGGCGGAGAGACTCACCGTCGAGCTCATCACGCACATCAGTGTGAGTCGAGGGTCGGGCTGCAGGCTGTGAAAATGGCCGCCCGCACCTGTCACTCCCTGGCCACGGGTTGGTTCGGGACGCCCCCTGAAATGCCCAAACGAGCAAACCAGTGACACTTCTGGAAGGTCCCTGTCAGAGGCTCCCGGGAGAGCTGCGGAGACAGGGAGGAGCAAAGAGGCGAATTCGTCACTTTGGGGGAAGAAAAAGGAAGGAAACACTGAAAGTTTAGCGGCACGAAAAGGCGCGAGACCGAGGCAGCAAAGCTTTCTGCTTTCGGTGGGTCGGTAACTCGTCCCGGTATGAGAGACGCTTTCCCAGCCTCCCACGCGCACGAGATCTGGGTTCCGTTCTCACCGATCTCGGAAACGGGCAGCTCTGCAGAGGCGCTTCCCGTGGTGCCGTCCACGACGGGAGAAGCGTGGGTTCTGCTCTCGGGAAGCCGGGCGTTGGGCGGCCTCAGCGGAACCTTCGCGCACGAGGCTGCGCAGCCTGAGCAGATGGAAGGTGAACCCCGGAGCAGAGGCGATCCCAGGGCCTGGGGGTCGCGCCAGAGCGAAGGGTTTTCGGAGCTGGGGAGCACAGACTCCCCCAGTGTGCGGCGGAAGGAGGCGGCGCTTCTGAAAGGGCGGCGGCCGCGCAGGACACGCCCGGGGATTTACTTAAACCTCCCCCTCCTGGGCCCCGGACCCGCAGGCTCCCGGTCAATAGGTCTGGGGTGGGGCCCCCAAATTCACACTCGTACGCTCCCAGGTGACCCCGGGAACACACTTTGAGAAGCACCGATTCTAGTGAAATCCCCTCATTTCTTAGAAGAGGGCTCCAAAAGATAGAACCAGGTCTCACGAGAAAAACATTTTTCGTTTTTTTTTTTTTTTTGCAAAAAGATGTTGCATTGCGATAACTCTTTTGATAGTGTATATCTCAACATATAAATATTTTACATTAAAATTTAAGTTAAAAATTTTATTACCTTAATTTTTAAAATTGGTATCAAAACTCAATCAAAACTCAATTATGGTAATTATAATTTGAAATAGCAAAAGTTTTAAAAATATATTTCTACCCGTAGAATCAAACAGTCCAAAAAAAAAAAAAAGGCGGCGAGACCTGATTAGCATCTTGGTGCCACGTTATTGCCATTTAGAGTCGCCTTGGGGAACTGAACTACTCCTAAAGCCCGGGGAACCCATCCTGGCCGTCGGGCTGCAGCGACCTCTTGCGGTGAAATAGAAACCGGGGTTGCTGTTCGCTCAGGTGTATTTACCTGCCCTGCTCAGCGGCACGGGCTTTGGAGGCGGTGAGCGGGGTGCGAATCGAAACTCTGCCATTGAGCAGCCGGGCGGTGACATGTTTGCTTCTCCGAGCCTCAGTCTCCCTCCTGTGAAAAGGAGGCAATAAAGCCATGCGGTTCACTGCAGCGGGGGCGTAACTGAGACGCGGGGCCTCGGAACCACGGTCGGCCGGAGACCACCGTCCACGGGGCCGTTCCGCGTCCTTCCTCCTCCTCGTCCTGTCTCGCTCGTCGTCAGCACCCTTGATCGGTTCCCGCCGGCCCCGCCTGACACCGAGACTCGTGCTCCGCCAAAGTCTCGTTTATCAGCTTATAACCCTCAAGGGATCGATCACCAACAGAACATGTTGCTAACGAAAGGTTACATTGTGTCAAGTGCACTTGTTTTCAAAAGGCAGAGCGCAGAGCCAAACCCAACGAAAAGCAGAAGCACAGCCAGCCCAGCCCAGACGCCTGCCCGAGCCGGGCTCGCTGCAGCGAACCCCACTGCGTGCGAGCCCCGCCCCGGGCCCGCCACAGGCCTTCCAAGCCGCCGGCTCACAGGACAGGAGGCGCTCTGCATCCCCTCCAGCGCTGTCCCGTGGGCCCCGTCCCTACACCCAGCCCTCGGTCCAGCTGCTCATTTCAAGCTGTAGAGTTTCATCGTTTGCTATCGTTGTTTTCAGAAATCGCTCCCGTTATTAGAAAGTCAAATAAGGGAGAGCCACCAGAGTGCCACCGACGAGCTGCGCCAGTGCGGGGAGCACATCCCCAGCAGTGACAGCGACAAAATGTTCTTTCTGATTGAGGTGAGGACTGGGGCCTCCGCGTGACACTCGGGCGCGGGGACTGGCCTCTGCAGGCCCAGGGCCCTGCACGAGGCCGCTGCCTTCCTGGTGACCGTGCTGCAGGAGGGGACCTGCGCTTCAATGCCTGTGTCCCGCCGGGAGCTCCGCTCTGTCCCCCTTCGTCTCACCTGGGAGATGAGGGGGTGGGGGGCGCCCCACGCCCCAACGCCACACGCTGCCGCCCCGGGCCCCAGCTCTTCTGTGGCTGAGGCACAGACTGACGACTGAATCTCGTTTTCAGAAAATTAAGATGTTTAATCGGGACATTGAGAAGCTGGTAGAAGGAGAGGAAGTGGTAAAGGAGAAAGAGACTCGCTTATACAACAAACTCAGAGACGAGTTTAGAGCCTGGGTCCACGTCCTCACAGCCAACACCCAAAAAGGTAAGTCCCGAGACAGCGCCCTGAAAGCCGAGTCCTGTACACCAAGACCGGGAGCCACTCCCGCTCACAGAGAGTGAGCGGAGAGCCGGGCCTCTCGGGGATCCACACCAGAGCCCGCCATCAGCAGAAAGCGCCCCCACCTCCCAGCTTCCTCCTCACCCCACTTCCCCTTCTCTTCACCCCTCACCCGAGACCGAATGCGGAACACGCTTGCCCCGCCGGGCAGAGTTCCCCCTGCCCTCTGCTCCCGCCCGATGCCGTGGGGCACACACGTGTGTGTGTGTGTGTGTGTGCGCATACGTGCTCACGCATGTGTGACCTGTGTGAGATAGACAGCTTGCTCACTTCGGGCCTCGATAAAAGCAGCACTGTTCACTAGGATTCCTCCCCTGCGGTCTGGCTGTGCCCTTGAGCGACCTGTACATGTGACAAGAATGTGCCACTTTCTGTTTTCATTGAACTGGTCGCATTCTTCTCTGCCAACTATAAACGCTAAACTTCTCTCTCGGGGTAACACCTCTCACCTGAAATTTTTATAGAATAAAGTTTTCGTTTCTTGAAAGTCATTCTCAAAACCATGTTTTGTTTTGGTTTGTTTTGTTTTTCATTATGAAAAGAACTCCACTTGGAAATGTCGCTTTAGGGTACAGTGGGTAAACAAGACCTAAAAAAAAAAATGTCTGTGGAAGTATTAGAATTCCCCTGGTGATTTCGTGGTTTGTTTTATATTGTAGTTAAAAATGTTATTCACCAAGAAATCTCGAAATACGAAAAGCAGTATCGCGGCAAAGAGCTTCTGGGGTTTGTCAACTACAAGACGTTCGAGATCATCGTGCGGCAGTACCTGGACGCGCTGGTGGACCCCGCCCTCGAAATGCTGCAGAAGGCCGTGGGTGAGGGTCCCGCCCCGCCTCGCGCCCCCGCAGCTCAGCGCCCGGAGCGCGCGACGGGATCGGGCTCTGCAGACACAGCCTGCAGGCCCGCTTCGCCATTGCCTGCTGAGGCGGGTCGTGCGCACGCGTCTGCTCAGACCTCCCCCTCCGCACAGCTGTGTGAGGAGTAGTCGGACGCCAACCCCGGGGAGAGCAGCGCCCCACGGGCGGACGGGGAGTTGATGGCACCTCCCAGGGTGGATTTCGTGTCTCCCTAGGACTCCGGACCATCCCCGCCTTCTCTCTCAGGCTGTAAATCTGGGGAGCTTGTCCTCAGCATAGGGTCACGTGTCCTGGTGACGCCTCTGCGTCTGTACCTCATTTTGTCTCTGCGTGCATTTTACTGATGTGTTGTTTCTCCTCTGGTTAGAAATCGTCCGGCAAACTTTCGTGGACACAGCCAGAAACCACTTTGGCGCATTTTCCAACCTTAATCAAACAGTCCAGGTAAGCACCTGCAGTTTACCTGTTGGCACCTGCACTGCTGGCTGATCCGAGGCTAACCTTGGAAAGAAGGTGGAGCCGGGCTGCGCTTGGAAGTTCGCGGCCGGGGTGATGGCCGCAGGTGAGCTGGGCTGGCGGCTCCAGCGGCTTCTGCCCCTTTGATTCTGCCCCGGAGTTAGTGGCACTCCAGGGGGCAGGTGACACGCAGCACGTGCCCTTGTTCTGTCCCCTGCATAATCGTCTTCAGCATGGCGGGCACACTGGACGTGCGACTGTCCCCAGTGGCGGGCGGGTGTTCTGGATCTTTTTCTGGCACAAAAGACAGCATTTCCTGTCCTGGTCCAACATTTTTTTTATAAGTCCGCCTTAAAAATACTGCCATTCAGCAACGTCGCAACGCGCCCTGAGCCCCAGACTCAGAGAGGGTAAGAGAGGGCGTTCCATCTCCCACCTGGGCTCCAGGTGAAACTCGTCCTCTGCCCAGTCCTCGGCCGTGGGCCAGAACCTCATTCCACATCTCATTCAGGTGCGCAGAGAGGAGAAGGTCCGTCATTTTCCCATGAAGTGACTTGCTTCCTCCTTTCCCCTCGTTTGCCAGTTGGGGAAAACTAAGGCCTCGACTTCGCAGGGGCTGTGTGTGGGTCCTGGGGCGCCTCGGCACGGGCCGCACCGCGCGCCTGGTCCTGATGGCCGTGTGTCCAGGCCGGCAGCTGCCAAGGTGCACGCCGTCCTCCCTGGTCTCGGAGGTCGTTTCCCTGGGTCCCCCGTGTTCTCGATGGCAGGGCTCCCCGGCACAGCGGGGCACAGAAACTCCTGCTGCAGGCACAGGCACCGCTGGACCAAGGGCCTCCAGCCCCGCCAGGGCCTCCGCCCCTCGGTGCCGGCCTCACCGCGGCTCCGTGTGCCACGCTGGGGCTCCCGGAGGCCTCCGCGGCCAGCAGCCCCGACGCGCCCCTCCACCACTGCACTCCTGGGTGTCTTCAGAGCCAGCGGTCTTGTCACCTCCCGTGTCACTCGTCTTGGAAGTGATACACTGGCCCTTTGTGCTCTCAGGCCCTCACCTGTGAGGGGACTTGACACAAAATTGTTTTCTGCCACACAAACTCTGAAACGGGAGAGAGACGAGGCTCCGTGACTCACTGGCGCCCGCGCGCGCTCTCTCTCTCCCTCTCGCTCTCTCTCTCTCGCTCTCTCTCTCGCTCTCTCTCTCTCTCTCTCTCGCTCTCTCTCTCTCGCTCTCTCTCTCTCGTCTCTCTCTCTCTCTCGCTCTCTCTCTCGCTCTCTCTCTCTCTCGCTCTCTCTCTCTCTCGCTTCTCTCTCTCTCTCTCTCTCTCTCTCTCTCTCTCTCTCTCGCTCGCTCTCCCCCTCTCCACCATCTCTGCCTTCAGCATCCAAAAGTCTGTCTGAAACTCCAAAGCCAAGAAGTGACTGTTCTCCACTGTCGTCAGTAGTTTCCCACAATGCCTGTGACCGTGCGGGTGCCACGGGATTTCGGGGGAGCAAAGACGCCACGCTGTCCCCACCGGGCTCATTGCCACGTGGGCGCGGGAGCTGGCGAGTGGGTCCCATGGGGCAAGGAGTGCAAGGACGTAACAGTGTAACAAACCGCCCTTGGTGGAGGGGAAGACGGCGATGCGGGCGAAAGCGGGGGTCAGGGCAGAGGCAGAGTGGGCGGGAGACACGCTGGGACGGGCGCGTGCAAGGGGCCGAGTGCCACCGTGGGACCGGCAAGGACCGCAGCGAGGGGCGGAGCGGGGCCTCCTCCAGGTCTCCGCTTGCAGCCTGAGGGCTTCTCCGACCCGAGCTCGCTTCTAATTCTGTGTTCAACACAGTGGGGCGTCCTGAGCTCTTGAAACCACAGGGCGGGGAGCAGTGATCTGTTTCTCTTTCGCATCCAACCAGAACGGTATCGAAGACATAAAAACGAAATGTGCGGAAAAGGCGGACTCCATGATCCGCCTGCAGTTCCGGATGGAGCAGCAGGTGTACTGCCAAGACCAGATTTACAGCGTGCTTCTGCAGAAGTTCCGAGAGGAGGCGACTTCGCCCGGCAGGCCTGCCCAGACGGCCCCGCTGCAGGCTCCTTTTTCAAACAACGCGGCTTCGGCTTCCTCCATCACTGAAATCGGGGTGCACCTGAGCGCGTACTTCTCGGTGAGTGCGGGTGCCCGGCTAGCGCTGCGAGGCGTGTGCCAGCTGTGTGCCAGTGTGTGCCAGCCGTGTGTGAGCCGTGTGCCAGCTGTGTGCCAGTCGTATGCTAGCCGTGTGTGAGCCGTGTGCCAGCTGTGTGCCAGCCGTGTGTGAGCCGTGTGCCAGCCCGTGTGAGTGTGTGCCAGCCGTGTGCCAGCCGGCACTGTCTTGATGGCGGATTGCTGGCCAAGCCGGGCTGCTGTTGTGTGTTCAACCCCTTGCTGCTCTGATCAACGCCTCCTCCGTTAACTCATCTGTAATTTCACGCTAACCCTATCAAGACACTTCAGTAACTTGCCCCCAAATCAAGGGCATTGTGTGGCAAAGCCCATCCTCAAAATTCACTCCAGCTCCAAAGGTTTGTGCTGCACGCGATGTGCAGCGTTACGGTGATCAGGATACTGCGGGAGACAGCAAGCTCTCAACGTATGGGTCAGGACTCAGCTGCTTTTGTGGTTCAGAAGGCACTGGGCTCTCGAAGTACCTGACACTCACTGGCTTCAGAGAAACGAGAATGAAATTCCTTCCCCTAGATGTTGTGAGCCACGCAGCTCCGTGGTTCCTAACCCTCACCCGGTTTGGACGAAAGCACGGGGCACACAGAGGGAAGATGGCTTTTAAACCGCAAGGAAGCCTGACCCTGAAGCCTGTCCTCAATCGGAACAGAAAGTCCAGCCACCCAGGTGTGGAGTCCAGTTGCCAGGCAAACTCTCCAGGTGCCAGGAGAGAGGACACGAGGCGGGCACTGAGGCAGCTCCCAGAGGGGAGCCAGGGGGTCACGGGGCCAGGAGGTCTCTGTGGGCAGGTGGAGTGGGGGTCCGGGGATGGAGCTCCAGAGAAGGCTGGGACGCCCAGAATGTGCTTGGGGTTTCCTGGCATCCAGGTGGGCACTAGTGCCAGAGGGAGTAAGTACCTGGGCGCTGAAATTGGGCAGCCCAGACAGAATCTCCGCGTGCTTTGACACGGGACTCCAGAGCGAGGTGGGCGGGGCCACCAGGACGTGGCCGGGCGACCGCGCCTGCCTCCAGAACCCCCAGGCTGCTCTCTGCCACCACAGGCCTCGGGTGAGACCCCTCCAGCTCGCCTTCTCACCCCCTGTTCCAGGAAACCAGCAACCGTCTGGCCAACCAGATCCCGTTCATCATCCAGTATTTCATGCTCCAAGAGAACAGCGACCGTCTGCAGAAGGCCATGATGCAGATGCTGCAGGGGAGGGAGCACTACACGTGGCTGCTGCAGGAGCAGAGCGAGACCGCCGCCAAGAGGCAGTTCCTGAAGGAGAAAATCTACCGGCTCACGCAGGCCCGGCGCGCGCTCTATAAATTCTCCTGCTGAAGTGGGGGAGGGGGCGCCGGCACTTCCGGTTTGGCCCGCCTCCTCCGCTGCGTTCATCGTCAGGCTGTACTGCGCTGCGGTCAGCGCCAGAACGCACATGGGAAGTCCACGTGCTCCCCGAGCTGTCCGCTCCACCTGCACGAGGAGGTGGCTCTCCAGTCCCTGGACAGCGCTCTTCAACACGGGGCTCGTTCTTCGTCAATTCCCTCCCCTGACGCACGGCAGTGTGAGACCCCGGAGCGGGGAGGCGTAGTAAATTCCTCTTCTGTATTTCCAGAGCCTCGTGTGGTGCCTGGCACATAGTCACCACTTAGCAAGCGATATGTCATTGAAGAGATGAATGACAGCGATTACCTGAGCCTATGGCCTAAATCCAGACCTCGGTCATTTGGGATGGTGTCCCTTAGCGGGTCCCTTTCAGGTGAATTTGGTCATTATCACCTGCTGGGATTGTGCTGCCCAGCCCCGCTCCCCTGGAGAAACGGGTCTGAATGATACCATTTTTAACTTGCACTGTTTTGCTGGTTTCCTGCTTGCTTTTGCTATGTTAAGTCTTGAAGGGCAGTTTAATAAGGAAAACCATTTTTTCAGAAAAGATGGGAAGCTTCAGACCAGTGTTAATCTCTAGACTGGAGGATTAGGGTTCATTTTATTTTCTCCATACCAAGCAATACCTGCCTCACAGGAATTTTAGGAGGATTAAGCAAAACCATTTCTACACACTACCTGCCCCAAAGCAGGTGTTCAAAAATGCCAACAGTCTCTCCCTCCACCAAAGACCTCGTTTTCCCTCTGTCTCTGGGACTGTAGATCAGCCCTCGCTCCTGAAGAGCTTCCAGCCGGCTCTAATGTTCGGGTCTTTGGTCCCTTCTGGATCGGTTGTTGCACATGGTGTTAGGGAGGCGTCTAATCTCCGCTTGCGGAAGTTCCGTTTTCCCGGCCCCGCTCGTGAAAACACCGTCCTTTCTCCGCAGCCCTGGGCACCCTCATCAAAAAACGTTAGACAGGATGTGTGAGGGTTTATTTCCGGCCTCCAGTCCTGCTCCATTGGTCTGTCTGTGTGTCTGTCTGTGTGTCTGCCGGCCCCACACCGTTTTGATGACTGTAGCTCTGGAGTGCTTTGAAATCAGGAAGTGTGAGGCCTTCAGCTTTGTTCTTTGTCAGGATTGTTCTGGGGTCCCTTAAATGCCATGTGAACTTTAGGATGTTTTTTATTTTTATATTTTTACATATATCTCTGCAAAAAAATATCATAGGGACTGTGCTAGGAATTAATTGCATTAAATCGGTAGATCGCTTTGGATAGTATTTGTGTTCTGACAATATTAAATCTTCAAGTCCATGAACACAGGATGTCTTTCCATTTCCTTATGTCTATTTCAATTTCTCTAAGCAATATTTTTGTAGTTTTCACTGTACCAGTCTTTCCTTTCCTTGGTCTATCCCTAAGTATTTTATTTCTCCAGAGGCAATATATTGGGAATGTGTCTGTCGTATTAATTTTCTTTTCCGATTATTCACTCTTAGTCTGTAGAAATGCAACTGGTTTTTTTAATGCAGCCATTTCTCCTTGTTTCGTGATTTAAATCAGAAGTACAGATAGTAGCAGAGCTGAGGAGAAGCGGCAAACCTCTCCAATTGTAAATAGTGTTGCGAAAATGAAGTCTGAGAAAAATAAAGTCCGATGCTTGTCATTCGTTCCATAAAGCGTATATTCGAAGCTTTTCCTAAACGTTCGATACGTTTCACACATGTGTACACGTGCTCACAGCCCGAGTGGGATCTTCTCTTTTACCACCTCAGAAGTGACCCAAAACCCGGGCTTGGGGTGTCCCCAGTGTACGAGGGCCTGGGGGCGGCCGTAGCGACGTGTCACATACAGGAGGGCTTAAGACAACAGAAGTTTGTCGCCTCGCAGTCCCGGAGGTCAGAAGTCTGAAACGGAGGCGTCAGCGGGGTTGGCTCCTCACGGAGCTCTGAGGGGAGCCGTGCCAGGCCGACCCCCGGCTCCTGGCGGCTCCGGCTCCTCTCCACGTCCCCGGGCGGGCGGCTGGCTCTGCTCTCCGCCTCCACCTTCACACAGTTCTCCCTGTGTCTCCTCATGGCGAAGCTCCTTCTCCTTTGTCTTTTGAAGACATCGGTCGTTGGATCATATCGCTCCTAACCCGGGACGGTCTCATCTCGAGGGCCTTAACTTGATTTCTGCAAAGACGCGACTTCCAAATCAGGTCACATTTCCACGTCCCTGGGATTCTCGGACACACGTTAGCACAGCAGGTCAGGGCACGGAGCTGGGCAGACGGCCCACGGTTCCCTGGGATAGCTAAGTGCTGCACAAACACCTTACGGTGACCTGGGCGTCCCACACACGCCAAGTGCTTCCCCCGCTCGCATCACGGCTGTCCGAGGCAGGCAGGCCGGCCGTCCTGGGCCACGCCGTCACGCGGGCCTTTGAGCCTCCCCCGGACCCTGTGTGTCAGAGAGAGTGGAGGGGACAGCCAGCCAGCTCTCCCAGGACCCAGGCCTGGGAACATGTCCATCACTGCCTCCCACGTTCTGTGGGCAGACCTCAGGCCTACAGCCACACTTAACGGCCAGGCAGGCTGGGAGATGTGGTCCGGCGAAGCAGAAAGGAGGGCGAGGGAACAGGGTCTGGGCATCGCCACACCTGTCCCTCCCACGCAGACGTGCTTCCTGCTCTTCCTTCCCCCGGAGCTGCCGGACCCGGGCAACCCTGGGAGGAGCACTGGTCCGTGTCCCAACCACAGAGCAGAAAGCGAAGCGAGGCGAACGACACCTGCCCTGGACTGGCGCTCCGTGCTGGAGGGAGGGGGCGCTGGGCTGGCACACGCTGCTCTGCCCCTGGCCAGATGGCCACAGGCTTGGGCACAGTATCTCTGCGGCTGGGGGCTGCCCCGCCATCAGGCGTCCCCTCCCCGCGCAGCGCCCCCTCCTCCCCGCAGCGCCACCCCACGCCCCCTGGGCCAAGCGCTGGGCACCAGCAGAGGTGTGTCCCGGTAACTCCATTTGTCTCAGCAGCAGGGAGGCCTGAGAAGCTCCTCCAGGCCCGTCCCTCTCCTTTCAGGGCTCTACCCCCTTCTTCTGGGCCCCGCCCCTCCGCTCCTGGCCACGCCCCACCCCGTTCGGGCCCCGCCCCTTGGTTTGGAGCAGCTCTGTCTGCCTTCTGTTTCAGTGAATCCCACAGAGGAAACTGAAACCGAATCTGAATGACCAGAGAAGGGAAAAGGGGGGAGACAGGGAGGAGACTGCGAAGAAAACGAGAGAGGCTTACGGAAACTCCCAGGAGGTCCCCTGAGGACCAGGTCTGCAGGACCAGGGCCAGCCCTCCGACTCATCATTCATTCACTCACTCATTCATTCATTCTACTGACGCTAAAACACCGCGGGCCACTGTGCTGTATTCAAGTGCACCAGCACACACCACGGACCTGCCCCCCGCCCCCTCCCTTTGACAGCTTGGTGGCAGAAAGGGCGTTCAGAGCCACAGAGGCCAAGGCAGTGTGACGAGGCTGGGGGAGGGGCGAAGCGTGGGGCTCCCGGGCAGCGAGCCCACTAGGCCTGGAGAAGGGTGGTAGCAAGGAGGGTCTTACATCCCGGCAACACCTGCGCACCACGCTGAGGCGTTCGGAACGCCCGGCCCAGCAGCGTTTAAACGGGGTGCAGCCCCTTCCCACACGTGTTTGAGCACCGGCCCGTTTCGGAGGTAGGGAGCGATGCTGGAAGCTGCCCACCCAGTGCTTTCCATTAATGCCAGCTCCAGTCTCCTTGGCAAGTGTGGGCCAGGCCAGGCAGGTGACAAGAGGGCTGGACGAGGACCAGAGAGACCTGGAGAACCCTGGGCCCCTGTCACTGCACAGACGGAAGGGGGTGGGGTCAGTGTGGCTGCAGCCGCTAATATGCTTCCCTGTGGATGCTGTGTGTTTGCCAGATACATTATAACGGAGGGAGGAAACGAATTAAGAGGGCAGGACGGGGCTGTGTCTGGGAGCAGCCGCCTGGCCCCAGTGGGCTGGGCATCTTGGTGCAGGTAACTTCAACCCACGCATACTGAGCACCTACAGTTGGTAGGTGGTAATCACTGGAAGGATATAAGGTTGATGAGACCTCAACCTTGCCTTTGGGGAGGTGACAGCTCATCAAGGAGGTGGCCACACACCCCACTCTTCAGAATGTCCTTCTGAAAGGAACTACATCTTAGCCTGAGCTAAGTTGGGGGCAGGGGGCAGGAGAGGCCTGATCCAGGCTTGAAAGGAGCTCCCAGGGGCAGCTGCATAGACAGGGAACATCAGAGTTGGGACTTGGCAGGGGAGCGTGATGTCTCTGGGAGTCCGTGGCGAAAGGACTGGCCAGCAGAAGTTGGATAGCAATGGTGAGAGGGGCGTCGAGCCTGCGGGACAACCACAAGGCCTAGAGCGTGAACGTTGTTTGAGAACGTAGAGCAACCAGTGTTTCTTTGACAAAGAAGGGACGCAGCATCGCACGTGGAAGGGTCCTGAGGACGGGAGCGGCATCCTGTCCGTTTTAGCATGAGGAGAAGGTGCTAAGGGGCTTGGGAATCAAAACCTAGATGGCCATCATAGCTCCCCCGCTTCCCACTGAAGGGACCCAGCAGTAACCTAACTCCTCGGCCTCAGTCTCCTCACCTGTAAAATGGCTTGATAGTCTTCCTGCCCTCCTCAGGTGGTTGAGAAGATGAGTTATTCTAAGACACCTGTGGTTCAGGGTGTGTGAGCTATTACTTCATTATTACTGAATCACATTCCAGACAATCCCCCGGGGCTGTTTAGGGCACTACCAGGTCCTGAGCCTGGGCCCTTAAAAATGGTGAGGTGCCCGAGGCCTGGGAAGGGTTAAAGGGTGTGGGAAGTGCTGGGGGAACTTGCATCTCTCTGCTGGGAGTGGGTGGCTCCTTGGATTTGGTGCTCGGACACCTGGCTCCCCTTCGCCTAGTCCTGGCTCTGGGCAGGCTGCGGCTAGGTCCGAATCCTTGGGGAGAGCCTCCCGCAGTGTGGCGAAGCAGCGCGGCACCCCAGCACCCGAGTGAAGTCTCGGGTCCTGCCTGCTCTGCTCACCCCTCCCCCTGCATCTGGGCAGTGCTTGTGCTCTTTAGGAAAGCCCCAGTCCAGCCTGCCCCCTGCCCCCAGGAAAGGAATTTTCCCTTCTTTGTAACCAGAAAGAACCCGAGGGTGTAGAGGGGACCACAGTTTTTGGCTCCCTGAAGCGGCTTGTGGGGTATTGATTTAAGTGTTAATTAAGAAACAAAAGAGTCTGAAAGAACCTCTGACGCCCCCCGTTTCCTGCCAAAGAGGTTCAGACAGAAAAACCTGCTCAGGAAGGATCTCTGAGGCTGCTGACTTAGCCGGACGGCCTGCTCTGAATTCAGTGTGGTGACAGGAGAGCTTCCGCAGGGGCCTGTCTGCTGCGAACCCCACGTCCCACCGTCCCTCTGTTCCTGGGTCTCCAGGGAGGAACGCCCCTGCCCCCGGTTCTCTCTTCTCCAGTGACCCTGAATGGCCCATGCTCGCTTCACTCAGTTGAGAATGTAAGGCCTTGCCCGGCCCTCCCCTCTTTCCTCCTTTGTCCAAAATGTCACATGTACCAATGTCACCTCACTGCCTGGACTGTCCATGCTCCTGTGCAATTTCCCGGCCCGTGTTCTGGAATTTGGTTTTCTCCTGTGACTCCATCTCTGGTACTTTGATTATTAGTTCAGTGAGAAGAATTTTAGAAGGTGGAAGGAAACATTAATTTTTTTATTCCCTACGGAGAAGCATATTATTTATTTTTTTAGCCTTCTGTACTCCCCACAGGTGAATGGTCCAACAAAGATTTCATTTCTTACTGGGCTGGCGCATGATCTTCCATCAGCCCACCCTGTCCAGGATTGCCCAGCCCCCAGCGTTGGACCCGCAGAGTAAGCAGACCTCCAGAGGGGGTTGGGGGCTGTGCTGTGGGACTGTCCCCCACTCTCCTGAGAAAGGCCATGTTGAATTTGGTCGCATTCGGGCTTTTCCTGACCCCTCGTCTTGGAACTTGGCCAGCTTTGGGGCTTTTGAGTGGGGTGAGGGCAACTCTTCCTTATCACAGGGATCTTTGGGGAGAGGGTTGTGGGCAGGCACTCTGAGCTGAGCTGAGCTTAGGAGAATGTAGACATCGTGCGCCCTGCCAAAGAGAAGTGCTACCCAGGCTCAGAGACCCCACAGGGAAGGCCTCTCTTGGTTCCACGTGATCTCCGCCCCACCTTCCACTCATTTCCACCCCCAGAAAAGTCATAGGAGCCAGGGAGGCTTGTGATAGACAAGGAGAACGGGGAGAGGCGGATGTGGGTCCGCATGCGCATGCGAGGAGGAGATGGGGAGCTGAATTAGCATAAGAATGCTGGAGAATCCTTGCTGGTGCTCGAATGACCGCGGGGAACTTCCAGCAAGCCTTTCAGACCCCTGGTGGTTGACTTGCATCTGTTCCGGGGACCAGGCTTAAGCGCCCCCGAGCTCCCCGCGAGGTTCAGCTTTGGAAGGAGGACTCCAGACTTCGGGAACCGCGGTGCTCAGCCGCGAACCACACAACCGCTGGGCCGCGCCGCGGGCGGTTTTGGACTCAGCGCCCAGAGTAGGGTCAGAGCCTCTGCCTTCCCGGAAGCCCCGTGGGCGGCGGGTGGCCCGGGAGGGGCGCGCCCTCGGGGCGCCTCGGGCACGCCGCAGCTCTGCCGGGGGGCCCCGGAGCTCGGGCGGCGAATTCGGTTTCGTTTTGCGCCCCCTGGGCCCGGCCCACCTGTCTCCTAAGAGTTTCGTTTTCTGGCGGCCGCAGGCGGAAGGCGGCGCGGGGCAGGCGCGGCATAAACCCGGGGCGGGGTGCGCGGTGCTGAGTGCTGCACGCGTCGCTCCGGGGGACAGGTGAGTGTCGCGCACCGCGTCGCGCGCCATCTGGCCGGGAGAGGTTCGGGCGGGGCTGTCTGGGCAGCTGGCTGCGGAGACGGTGGCTCGGGTGTGGGCATTTCGGGGACTAGTGAAAGTAAATAACAATAATAACAATAACAATAATGACGATTTTGTGGCTGGGCGCAGAGCCCGCTTGATTCTCCTGCGGACCCACAGGCTGCGGAGCCTCCCACCCCCACCCCGGGGTGACCCACCCGTCTTCACTGCTTGAGGAGACGGGAAGGAGTTGGGGATGGGAGCCCAGGGGGTCTCCGAGGGGCTGGGTAAGGGGGTAACGCTGGGAACGTTTCTCGTCCTCTGCTGCTGGGTTCTCAAGCCCGCCCCAAACCCCCAAACGCTGACCTTCGCCTTACGTCAGTTTACATGTCCTAACGGACCGGTCAGCCCGGGGGATTCCTTGGAGGACAGACGGTCTTCACCGATCGTGCGGAATACGGGGCGGTTGGAACCCAGAGAGAGTCCCTGTGAGGAAGCCCTGGGGCCCCGGGTGGGCGGCGCCTGCCGGTGGGGGAGACCAGGCACGCGCACGAGAGCCCTGCGCAGCGTACCCCACAGCAGCGCACAGGGCAGTGCCCGCGACTCCCCCGTAGCTTGTGCAGCGGGGTGCCACCGATGGGGCTGGCTCAGCCTCCTGGGTCCCTAGTCGTTTGCGGGATGGGGCGGGGGGGGGACAGAACAGTCCTTGGGGGCTGACGGCAGGAAGTCAGTAGCCGCTGAGACCGGAGCTGTGCTGGGATTCTCAGAACCACGTCGTCGAATTCATAGGCGAGTTTTGCTGGAAACAGGATCAAGTCGTCAGTCCCAAAGGGCGCTTGAAATGTTGGCCTTGTCACCTTTGTACTTTGGAGTACGAGTGCTGGCCAGGAAGTTCCCCCACCCCTCCTGAGGTGACAGTGCCCCCATTCTTCCTGGCTTCCCTCCCCCCACCTCCCAAGGGTGAGCTCAGCCAGGCTGGTAGAGAGCCTCGGGGCTGAAGTGCGGATGCGCTCCCTCTGAGTCCCGAAACATTGAAATGTCCGGGCTTTTGGAAAGCAAGACGCTTGCAAGAGAAACGTAAATGTCAGTCCCACGAGCTGATTTTAAAAATTATGTTGTGTGGGGGCTAGAAAAACATACGTTTCCTCCCACCCTCTAGGTTGTTCTAGCGGGGCTAATCATCAAATTAACAGACGGATTAACAGGAGAAAATCAAATGTTTAGTACCGGTGCATGGGTAACTCACATAAACGTGCGAATCCCGGCCAGCAAGGCGGCTTTGGGAATGTACGACCCTTTGGAAAAAGGGGAAAGGGGAGGGGGGTCGGGAGTTAGGGAATAAATGTCCAGATTGCCAAGTTCCAAATAGTGCTCTTCCAACACGTCCTTTCAGAATGGCCGTTCTCCCACTTCACAGAGAGAGGAAAGCATCCCTGTCCTCCTTTTGCTTTTTTAAACCTTGCCCTTCCAAGTGTGTCTTGAGAGAGACTATGAAACTCTCAGAGGTCTCCCAAAGAGAAGCACAGCATCAGAAAAAGTTAATTCAGGCAGAAAATTTACAGCAAGACTCTCTGCCTTATCCAAATCTGTCTTAAAAAAAAATATTCAACATGGACAAGAAGGATTCTGGGAGGTAGGAATGGGCTGCGAAGCAGGAGGTGCCCTGTGAGCCCCCCCCCCCGCAGCGTGGTCAGCAGGGGACAGAGATGGCTGAGCGCGATGGGTGATTCCCCGTGGTTCTGGTCTAATTTGCATGTTTCCCTTCCTTTCAAGGACCTGTAAGAACCGCTCTGCTTTGCTGTCCAACGTGTCAGCGTCACACCGTCAAGTAAAAAGAAGGTGCATTAGAGGTAAATAGGTGCCTTACATTTTGTGTAGCGTTGATTTTAAATCCTAGGTGAAACGTTGTTACTTACTCTTATCCGACATTATTAGACATGTCAAATTTAATATTTAGAGACTTGGGGTCCCAGAAACCATTTTTAATGAATTTGAAATAACGCATACATATTTTTGGATGCAGACAAGTATGCTAAAGTGGTCAATTAAATACTTTCAAACATAAAGTGAATGACATTTAGAGAAAGTACATAGGGGAAATGGAATGAAAATAGGAGATTGAGGATCAAAGGAACCGAGTAAACGACTTCGTGTTCATATATTTTTTTAAACTATAGGTTTGGATATTAAACTGCCATAATTTTTAGATTCCCTTGACTGCATTGCTAAACGGCCTCTAATAATTTTATTTTTAAATATAATTTTTTAAAAACTGCATCAGATATTTTCATTTTCGCTGCAAAATATGATGGAGAAATTTTTGATGTCGCACCTGAAATTGTGACAGGAAATACCTAGTTCGAACGATGCGCTGGGTTCTGGAAGCATGCGCATTTGTGAGGACTGCCGAGCGGGGATCCAGCCTCTGTCTGCATTCGAGATTTGCTCCCTGGGGTCCTCCTGTCATTTCCTTTTCAGTCAGTCAAGAGTGGTGGGTTTGTCCACGATTGGACGTACCCGGTTCCAAGCTGTGTTGATGCTGGTCTGCGTGGTTTTCAGCTGAACTGAGAAGGGAGGAAGATGGGTCTTTCTCAAGTGAAAGTCGAAAAGTCATGACGCGGCCTCTGCCCCAGTCGTCAGTTAGCAAATGCTGAGGTGCCTGAGAAGAATCTGGAAAAAGTAAGTTGTCGCCTGAGAATCAGTATCCATGTGTATGTGAGCGGTGTCCATTTGACAGCCTGCTCTCTCACCCTGCCTGGGGCACGGTGGCGCAGCGGGGCCTGCGGCCTGAGTCCTTCTTTCAGGCGGATGGAGACGGTCTGCCTTAGCCGATGCTGCTTGGTGTGCAACTTTGGCCTGGCAAACCAAGCGAGGTGCTGATCGGCTCCCGTAGGTACTGCCTGGGCCCTTGGCCCGCGGAGCCCTGTTACTGCATGCCCAGGTCACGGTTCACTCCCTGAGACGTTGTCGTGACAACATCTCCCCTCACAGGGCAGCCCCGTGGTCGTCCTCTGTCCCAGAATCAAGACATATTTTTGGTGGGAACCAAACTTGGCTTCTAGAACCAGTACAACCTGAATTCGATCGCAAAGCTGACACTTTCAGCTGGGTGATCTTCGGTGGTGGCTCCTCCGTTTATAAGCCTGGTGTCCCACCCCTGGAGTGGGAATAATCATAGCATTTACCTCGCGTAGCTGTCGAGAGGAGTGAGTGCAGGTAGGTGGTCTGGGCCCTTAGTTCATCGCGGTTACAGGTATTACAGCCATAGACCATCAGTGTCTTTCAAGCGGACCCCCTTCTCATGATCAATGTTAAACAATGTTTTAAACAATATTAAAAACCATGTTGAGGGACAAAGACGCGTAAGAAGGCCCACCCACTTTCCACCACCCAAGCGTAACCATCTCTGGACTGGCTGTAGCTGGCAGGGTGTGGGGCAGGTTGTAGGGTAAGGTGGGGACTCACGCACTCACACATTCCCACTGGGCATTAGCTTGGCCCTTTCCATACAGGGCGAACAGGGTGTGTCTTACGATCCAGCAATTTTACCTCTAGATGTAGACCTTGGTTCTCAGTGTGGTCCCCAGACCAGCAGCATCTGCATCACCTGGGATGCTGAGATGCAAACGATGTTTGAGATGCAAATGATCTGTCCCCGCTCGCTCCTCCCCCGTACCAAGTTAGCTAGAAGCTCCAGGAGCAGGGCCCAACATCTGTGTTTTCACAAGCGCTCAAGGTACTTTTACTTCCTGCTGAAGTTTGAGAACAGCCATGCAAACTTTTGCACGACTGCCCGGGGCCATGCTCATAGCAGCATGGTCTGTAACAGCAAACCCCGAAACCAACACATGTGCCCACGAGTGGCGAATGACGTACATGGATTGTGGCGAGCTCATGCAGCAGAATTCCGCACAGTGGGAGAATGAATGAACTAGGTAGGGTCCAGGCATCCAGCCGGCTGAGTCTAAAGGGGCGGGGTGCACCCACGAATCCAGTCATAGGAGAAATGTGCAGTATGGTCCCATCTATATCAATTTCTGAAACAAGCAGCAATAAGCAATGTATTTTTCAGGGGAAGATGGACAAGTGGTAAAACTATGAAGAGCAAAAATGGGGTCGTCACAAGCCTCAGGAGGGAGGGGCCCTCGGGGTGCAGGAGCGGCAGGAGGAAGGTGGCTGGGGAGGGGTGTACGGAGCGTGTTGGGAACGAGGAGTGCGTGTTTTCATAACCAGGGCAGTTGCTCCATGCATATTTGCTCATTGTTATTTATCTTTTCTACACTCGCGTGACTGGATGGTATAAAGAAATGAAAACAAAAAGAACGTGTAAGGAGGGCGGAGACCGAGGCCACTCGCATCTGCAGGAAGGCACAGCCAGGCGTCCGGCCCTGCCACCGGGGGCTTTCCCGGGGGCGGGGGGTGGGGGGTGCGCCACGCCTTTCTTCAGTGTTGAAGAAAATTGCCTCAGACACTTGTTGAAAAACAGCAAGGTGGACTCTGTGTGGTGCGTTTAATAAGACCCATGGAGCGAATGAGATTAATTATGAGCCTTCAATAGCCGCTGTCGACTGACCCTCCCCACTAGAGAGTCAGCCCCCAGCCCCCAGAGGAGGCAGCTTATAAAGCCCGAAACTATGTCCGGTTGCCTTGATCAAGCAAGCCAGCCGATTACAAAAGCAAAAGTTAGCTGTTAGTGTCAGCACAAAGAAATGTGGCTTCTGGTGGACAGCTCTATTAACTGTACTACAGCGGCAGTATTGTTTTATTTGGGGGGGGGGTGGACGGGGAGCCTTGGAGCTATTTTCTCCTAGGCAGCTGGCGCCTGGAGATATCACTCTCTGCCCTGTCCTTGGGGCTGACTCACTGACGAATTTATACCAATAACCACAACAACATATTTTTTAAAGTAGTCACGGCCGGAATAAAGAGGGGAGATGTGAACAAGGAAGATGTTGCTGAAATGCATTTTTTACACTGTTCCAACTTGATTCAAGACTATGGCGATAGGGGAGAGAGAGGTAGCATTAACCATCCAGGCCAGCTGGGGTTTGTCGTCGGCGGGCAGGGTGAGAGAGAGGAGGAGAGTTACGAAGAGGGACTTGGTTAGAATCAAGGGGGTGGGGGAGGAACCTGATTAGCTATCGAAGGCGAACAGATTTGGGATGAACTGGCTTAGTCATGGGCCGGGCCAAGGAGGGGACTCAGAAGAGCCCCACTGAAGTCGGGTCAAGGGCGTCCTGGCCAGAGTGTCCCCCGTTCTCTGCTGAAATTTGTCAGTGCGCCCCGTATATGAAGTTTGGTGCTCATGTACTCTGTAAGGCAGTGGTTCTTAACCCCGCCCAAGGCAGTTTTGCCTCTTGGAACATGTGGCAGTGTGTGGGTGTGAGACACTTTGGTTGTCGCAACTCAGGGAGAATAGTGAACAGAGGCTAGAGATTCTGCGGAACCTCCTGTGATACACAAAACAGCCTGTCACAAAGAAGGCTTGTCTGGCCCCCCAAATAAACAGCTCCCTCCGTAACAGAAGGGAACCGTTCTAGTACAATTTCTATATATTCCGAAGCATACACAAAAGTAGGAATTAAAAAGGAAAATGTAAAAGATAAACAAAATGCTTTTCCCACATATCCTTTTACCTCAGTCCGCTTGTTTGTTTTCTTACTGTCAAGGTTTGAGAGTTCTTGATTTATCCTGGGCACAAGTCGTTTGGCAGATATGTTCTGCAGACACTTCTCCCAGATTGTGGCTTGTCTTTTTCTTCTCTTAACAGCTCCTTTTAAACATCAGATGTTTTCCATTTTGATAAAGTCCAACTTATCAGTAGTGTCTTTTACGGATTGTGCTTTTGGGGCCATAGATCTAAGAAATTATAGCCTCATCCAGAGTCACAAAGATTTTCTCTGGTGTTTTCTTCTAGAAGTTCTAAAGTTTTCAGTTTTGCATTGAGGTCTTAGATTCATTGTGAATTACTTTTGGTATATGGCATAACGTGTAGATGTAAAGTCTTGGTGTGTGTGTGGGTGTGTGTGTGTGGTGTGTGGTGGTGTGTGTGGGTGTGTGTGTGTGTGTGGTGTGTGGTGTGGAGGTGGTGTGTGTGTGTGTGTGTGTGTGTGTGTGGTGGTGTGTGTGTGGTGTGGGAGTGTGGGTGTGTGTGTGGGTGTGTGGGTGTGTGGGTGTGTGTGGGTGTGGGTGTGTGGGTGTGGGTGTGTGTGTGGGTGTGTGTGGTGTGTGTGTGGTGTGTGGTGTGTGTGGGTGTGTGTGTGTGGGTGTGTGGGTGTGTGGGGTGTGGGTGTGTGGGTGTGTGGGTGTGTGTGGGTGTGTGTGTCGGTGTGTGTGTGTGGGTGTGTGGGTGTGTGGATGGGTGTGGGTGTGTGGGTGGGTGTGTGTGGATGTGGGTGTGTGTGGGTGTGTGGGTGTGTGTGGTGTGTGTGGGTGTGTGTGGGTGTGTGTGTGGGTGTGTGGGTGTGGGTGTAGGTGTGTGTGGGCGTGGGGGTGTGTGGGGGTGTGGGTGTGTGTGTGGTGTGTGTGGGTGTGTGTGTGGTGTCTGTGTGGGTGTGTGTGTGTGTGTGGGTGTGTGTGGGTGTGTGGGTGTGTGTGGTGTGTGTGGTGTGTGTGTGTGGGGTGTGGGTGTGTGTGTGGGTGTGTGTGTGGGTGTGTGTGTGTGGGCGTGGGTGTGGTGGGTGTGTGGGTGTGTGTGGTGGTGTGTGTGTGGGTGTGGGGTGTGGGGTGTGTGGGTGTGTGTGTGGGTGTGTGTGTGTGTGGTGGGTGGGGTGTGTGGGTGTGTGGTGGTGTGGGTGTGGGTGGTGTGGGTGTGGGGGTGTGGGTGTGTGTGGGTGTGTGTGGTGTGTGGGTGTGGGTGTGTGGTGTGTGTGTGGGTGTGTGGGTGTGGGTGTGTGTGTTTGCGTGTACATGTGTTCGATAATCCCAGTTCCATTTGTTGAACATTTTATCTTTTTCCCACTGTATTGTCCTTGCACTTTTGTGAAAAAACGGTCGTTCACATATGTGTAGGTTTATTCTGGACTGTGTATTCTGTCCCCCTGATTTCTTTCCCAGTTTTTACACCAGTGTTACATCGTTTGGTGAGTCAGTGTGGCCTCACGGTAGTGGTTGAAATATGGTCATGTTAGCCCTCCACCTTCTCCTTCAAAGTCATTTTGACTAATAGGAGTATTTAGGACATTTATATTTATTGCGATTTGTGTTCTATTTACCCTGTCTGTTCTCTATTGTCTCTTTCCCCTTTTTCTGTTTTCTTTTAAGTTAATCAAGCCTCACTATTAGTAGTAGTAGTAGTAGTATTATCATTCCATTTTATTCTCTCATTCGGGCTTAGTATAAGTACATTTTGTCTTAGGGTTTCCATTGTATGTTATTAACCTGTCCATTCTGCCTTCCCGTGATGTGACACCACCTCAGGTTCGATAGGAAAAGCATTAAGAATCTTTCGTGTCTCCCCTCCCAGCCTGCACGGTTGTTTTGGTCATGAATTTCAGCTTCACCTTATAAACCCCATAGTGCATTGTTATTTCTCTTCAAAAGGTTAAATATCTTTTCAAGATACTTAAGTAATTTTGAAAAAGGACAGTAGTTACCATTTCTGGTGGAGAGGCCTTTGTGTAAATTAAGGGCCATTTTCCCTCTGCTAGAGGACCCTGACGTCCCCTGCCTGCTGGCGGTGACTTTCCGCTCTTGGTATATCTGAAAAACCTTTATTTCACTTTTACGTGTAAAAGACACTTCCGGTTCTTTACACATAGTCTCCGCTGTCCTCTTACGTACGGTTTCCGGTGAGACGCCTGCCGAAGTGTCGTCTT
>PUFA01002657.1:0-24618 GCA_003508835.1 Eonycteris spelaea | reverse complement strand
TTTCTATGATAATGACTCAAAACTTTCAAGCTTGAGAAAATAACACAGGCTGGTTTTCAGAGTTAGTCTGTTTCTGTCTGTCTTTGTCTCTCTCTTTCACAAGGTCCTATGAAGGAAATGACTCTTTGCCTCACGGGTTAACACATAATTCAAGTGCAGCGTCATGGATTCCAGAGGCTGCTGGTGATTAAGTGGGTACCTTATTATACAAACTTTTTTTTTTTTAACCTAAGACACCATATTAGTGTAAAGAGAAAAACATGTTACTTAAATATTGCTGGAAGTTGCTTTTTTTTTTTCCTGGAGAAATGCAAAAGTGATACACTGACTTTAGCTAACTTTTAGAAGGATGGGTGAAATGCTTCCCTAAAAGAAAGTTAAATACAGACAAGAGGAAACAAAGCTGGCACTCTAATGTGCTCTGGAATAATGTTTAGGTCCCAGGTAATGGGAAAGTGTAAGCATTATGATTGCCAAACAAAAAAAGTGACATTAACAATTTTATGAATTTCTAGTATTTTAAGATTTTTGTTTGTTTGTTTTTCTTTCCTCCTCCATCTCTTACCATCAGGTTTCAAAGAAAAAAATGTCAGACTGCATATCTAACAATCCCTTTGGATATTCAACACCAACTTATCTAATAGGATACATATGTCACTGACTTCATTTTTTGTATACCTCGTCGCTGGACATCTAACCTTTCAAAGAAACTGTTTGTTGTTTTCATCAGCTCTAGTATCATAGCCAGATTCCTCATACAATAACTGCACTCTAGAATCTAAACATCTAACTATTTAGATCCATGGTCCATGGAATTTTCACAGCCTCTTTTTAAGCCTTAACCCTGATATTCCAAGATCCAGTTGAAACCACTGTTGAAAGTCACTGCAATCTCACTGACAAGCAAAAGTATTTTAGGGACAAAAGCCTGTACCTCTGCAAAGGTGGTGAGGCAAATTACAGAAAACAAATTGGGGAGCTGGACGTTTTATAGAGCTATGGTTCTCATCTCTCCTTTGAGCAAAAGAAGATCCAAACAAACTCACACAACAGCTAAACCAATGCCATCTGTGTGGAAACCATATTTTAAACACAAATAAAATCAAACGCTCCATATGCTATCACTCCTGAACATTTGCTAGAAGGTTTCTGAGTATTTACTGTTAGAGAGTCAGTGTAGTCAAGCACAGAAAGCGAAAAAGCCCGACGTGAGGTCTGAGCCTTCCTCCACCAGCCGGCTTCCACATTCTGCTCCTGGGATCCCCACACGCCCTGTGTATTCTGTTTGGGAACCCGAACTGTTCTCTTTCTGCTTCTGCTTATTTACTCATAAAATAATTTTACGTGCCCTTTCTTCTGGAATTCAGGGATTTTGCAAAGCATATCTGGAAAGCAGGTTTTTTAGCCTCTGCCGTGTCATGACACACGTAGAAACTGATACCATTCGCATGGCACAGCCAGGGAAATGGGTGCTCTGCTTGCCCAGATCTACCTTGCTGCTTTCGGTATCTTGGCACAAACACAACTCATCCACGACCCAGCAGTGCACTGCAGCACATCACTTGAAGATCTATTGTAAAATGTACTTTTTCTAGGTGATGTTAATATCATTATTTCTTCAAAGAGTCGCCAAATGGAATATGAAATTTTTATTTGAAAGCACATAAAAATGTGCTTGACTCTTTATCATCTTATTCCTAGATCCCACCAAGTTTTTTACAAATTGAGTCTGTGTTAAGACTAGTTAAGACCCTACTTTCCAACACTTGTAGTATTTCTATTCCCTATACTAAGTAATAAAAGGTGTGGCTTTCCTCACAGTGACATTCCCTTTGTGACTTGCTTTGTGTGTTATTCTTTCCTTTGGACTTTTTGCCTGGAGGCCTCTCAGCATAATGAGGAGCCATTCAGCAGATCATTCCCTTTCACCCTCAGCCAAAGGCCCCAAAACAAAACATGCTGATCAGGAGCGAAGCTCTGTGATTTGTTCTTTGCTGCTCCGATTGGAGCTGTACCCTATTAACTTTCTTAAGCATTTCATTATGTGACTTTTTTATTTGAGCAAAGGAATGTTATCATTTCGGGTCCAAAGAGAATTTCAAACATCTCTATAGTCCTTGTCTTAGAGTCTCCCACAATTCTAACATCACCTAAAATCAACAGGTAGAAGAGAAAACTTACATTTTCAATTGAGAAACTTAAAAAAGAATCTTTTGATTTTATTAACACAGTTATGATTTTGGTATTAGCAGGAGAGTTTCAGTAGGATATATTATTACAATTATAATGGAAATAAATAATAACAATAATCAAGTTTATAACTAAACATGAATTTCACAACTAAAGTAACTCCCTCTTCTTCCTCTATCACATCATTTTATTTTTGTTCTGAGGAAACAGACTCTGGAAAGGCAAGAAGACATACTCTTCATGACAATAAATGCAATAAGTATTGTTTTCACTGAAGGTTGCTTGCAAAAATTCTACAACCTGTTTCCCATATGCTACTGAGCTAAGTGTCTCATTTAAAAATACGACAATATTAAAGGTTAGATAGTTGAAAAACACCCATGTTAACGTTCTAAGGATCTAAGTCTGTGACTCAGGCATAGAATGCTACAGTTTTTCTTCAGGGTTATTGCTCTACTGTCAAACCTGGACTCAATCATGCTGAGATATAAGGAACTCATGCACTCTACTAATCTTATTGTATTCCAGGAGGTACCAATAAGACAGCAGGAAACTAATCAGAAACATTTGAACTTCAGAATTACAGAGAAGATTTACTTACTGAGAGTGAGACCCTCTTCAAAATGCCAAACCCATTCACACTTGGTGTATAATTTTTTTTAAATTGATCTTTCTTTTACTAGTACAATCTGATAACCCCATAGAATTCAATATTTTAATCATTTTAGAGCAAGTAACTGTAATAAATCAGTAAAACAGAATACCATTGAGGAAATTAGAATTTTCTCACTGGCCACTCATAACTCCCTCCATAAGATGGATAATAGTAGTTAGTTGCTAGGGTAAGCAGAACTTAGAAAAATTCAAGTGACAGAATTCTAGCTGTAATGCATATTCAAAATAAAACTAAAACATAAGCTTTATTTTAACATATTGCCTACATAATTTACATGGTAAAAGTTCTTAGGCATTAAAATCAACAAAATAATTATGCCATAGCCATATTTTAAAATTCATTTTTTCTTACTCACCATATTATATACTTAAACTGCATTTTCTATCAAAAAGTGCTTTTTGGTATTACTTCATCCTTTCCTTTGTAACATAAACAGTTAAGAATAAGTCCCTTAACCTTCTATTTTAGATGCTTTCTTACATTAAGCGATTCAAACACATTCTGTTGGGAATTGCTGAGAAAATAACTTTCAGAAGTCTCTAATTCAACATGTTTTCATCATTAAAATCCAAGTGTATTTTAATGTGCTATAACCTGCTGATAGGCCAATATTTCAAGTTGTCTTCACTGATTACTGTAGCCAAATTCTTTTGCAACAAGAGTTTGGGAATCTTTCAGGTGTGTTATGGGAAAAGTGTTTGAGCAGAGGAGGAGAAAAGACTTTAAAGCAAGCTAGATCCCACCCCACCTTTCAGCAAGGCCTACCATCTCTCCAGACCATGCAAATTTATCTAAAATGATTATGTTTATCAATCAGATGACCCAGTTTAGTTTTCCCTTATCCAAAGCATTGCATAGAGCTAAATAAACCACAGAGCAACCTGATTCAGTCTACCTTGTCTCCTACAGACTTCCCCAAGGCCCACTACTAATCTATTTCTCCAGTCTTGCTTGGAGATTGCATTCATTTTCATAATGAATTTGATCTTACAAAAAAAAAAATAGAGAGAAAGCAATCCCATCTCATAAAGTCTCCCACTGTTGTAGACAGATGGCCATGCCCCATCTCTTAAGCTCTAGTCCCATGGCTACAACTGTTGACCAGCAATATTTACAACATGTGACTAAAATGCAAAATGTGAGATGCTTTTTGAAACAAAACTAATTTCCTCCAAAGAGACTACCCATCTGAATTAATTAATCATTTGATAAACACTTATTAAGCACCTACTGTGTGTGAAGCACATCCCTGTTTCTCTTCATCGACTATCATTCTCAGAGAGAGTGAGAATTAACATCAAGTTCCTGTTATACTTCATTACAACCAATCACAGAATATGCATAGCTTCCAATGTTTTTATCTTAATTATGCACAGAGGATACATTTATGGAGCAGGTATTGCTGGGCCAAATGATATATTGGCAGACTGTCCTCCAAAGATGTTTGCCCCGCCACAAACAATATTATGTATGCTCTTGTTTGCTCGTATTCCTGACAACCGATATACTATGGTGAAAGGCAGCAATAGAGTGAGAGTATAAATCCTACTATTAATGCTAGGATGGAGGCTCCAGCCATTTCAGTTGGATAGTAAAGGAAAGGGAGACCTAACAAACTAGAATACTTAGGCAAAACTGCTGCAGAACTTAGGTTATCATGATAATAAAACCAATTCTCCCACCTTATCTTAAATGCTTCGTAAATGTAGTTTTTAATTATATATAGTATTCCACAATATAGCTGTATCATATTTATTTAATTGTTCTCTTAAGTTTTTCTAGACTTTAAAAAATGTAGATTCTGAGTGAATTATTGGGATAAAGGATCTGCACATTTCTTAAAGGCCATCAATAGACATTGCACAATATGTTTGCAAAAGTCTCCTTTATACTTCCACTAGCACTAAGTGTGTCTTTTCCATTTCTTCCATTTCTGGACTCAACTAGCAATAGCTTCATTTTGTTTGCACAAACTATTTCCACAAAACATACTTGAGTATTTGCCTTAGCATTTTATATCCATCTCTTTCTTATAAGTGAACATTCTTTAGCCTGCAGGCTTTGATATTCCATAAAGGAGGATCGGGGGCTAAATGTGATCATTCAAGGGGGAACGTCTGATTCATATGACTTGAAAATTTCCAAGTTCAGACAGCAGCATGAAGCAATGCCCTGGGCATATGTGCCTCAGATGATTAAATTCTATCTTATGCAAACACTGCTAGTTGTCTACTCAACACCATTCTTCCCTGCTTTCTTCACAACTGAATTTTTATATCATAGCAGGCACAATGCGATCAACTCAAATATATTTTCCAGCTTCTCCTGCAGATAAAGGAGGACCATGAGAATGAAACAGAAGTCATTGGGTAGGGCTTCCATGAAAATCTTTTTTGCCCTTTTGTAAAGAATGAAGCCACGATGGCTGGAGCTCCAGCAGATAGCTTGGGATCATAAAAGACAAGCCAAGAGAATTGTAAAGACTTGGCCTTGCCTGACACTCTTGGTCTTCTGAACCAATGCTAGAAACTTTTTACCACCCTGGACTCCTGGTGACATGCAGAAAATAAACATTTATCTACTGAAATCACTGTATTTTAGTGTTTGTTTACTGAAGCAGAGAACAATTACTAACTAGTTGATGCACTATTCCAGAGAAGTATTTTTCACTGTTGGAGAGGGTATGAACTTTATATTAGGAGTTGAAGTTATACTGGGTCTTTTTAAATGGTGTAGCATTCCTTCCCTCCAGGTCCATTCTCCATCCATTTCTACCACGTTCTCTGTCCCAGAAGTTGACCAGTATGAACTACTTTGGCTTCCTAATACAAAGCTTTAGCTGGAAATCAGAAGGAAGAGAGCGAGGAAAGAAGAAGCAAATACTCTTTCTTATTCCCAAGCTCCCTTCTGTAGGGTTGTCTTGTGTTGACTATGTCCTTGAATAAAGGTCGTCTCTTTTTTCAAGACCTCTATATCCACATGCTTTCTCTTTCTAGGTTCCAGATGCCATACCCTTTCCTTGTCCCTTTAGGTGCATGTGGTTACAGCTCCACTTTCACTAGCTCCCAGGGAACTATATTATCCTTAATGGCTTCTCTACAGCCTTCCCATAACCTTTAAAAATAATCTCTTTATTAAAAATATCTAATTTATCCTAATTTAAGTATGCAATCTATTTCTTGCTGGGATTCTGTCTAATACATTCCCTCTTTTATCTGTGTATGTGTATCTATATGTATTTTCTAGAATTTGAGAAAAGGTCACAGGCCCATACCTCCAGGTCTCCTACATAGTTTCTCTATCAGTGTAGTTTCTGTATCAATGTAAAGAGTGTTAAATTTAACAGGACAGGCAGGAAAACACTTTTAGGGGGTGAAAAGACTCAAAGGAAGTATGTAAAATGTTAAAGTGGAGTTGACAATCAAGTTTTGAAAAATACTTTCTTAAATGCAGAGGCAGCAATCATTTTACCAATGGTAGGGAAGATGACAAATATCTGTCAATGCACAAGGAGGGGAGACAAACAATGTGATGTACTTTTTTCCCAGTGCCTTCCCACAGTGTTAAATAGAAGCTGCTACACGAAGTGAGGTTCCATTAATGGACTGAATAAGAGGATGCAGTCTAGTGCAAAGAATGAGCAGCCTGCAAGAGATGGGAAGAGCCCTGGTCCCCAGACAGCAACTTAAGTTGAAAATCAGAAGGCAGAGTGCAAGTGTGATGCTGTGAGCTGATCTACTCTGGGTATGGTTAAATACAGCAGTGACAAATAGAAAGAACACTTTGTAATTCGATCCCTGGAGATTTGGAATGGATGCTTGGATGTTCTGCCCCCCCCCCCCCATACCCCAAACATTCAGACCATGTGTAATGAGTTAGCATGTGAACTGTCCTTTGGAGGCAAATCAGTTAAGAACAGAAACAAGCCTAGAGCTCTTTGCACTTATCTGATTTCTGCACAAATGTAGAGTTTGACATTTAAAGTTGGTGTGTGTCCATTGGGAGAGTCTAACCATTGTGTCCTGGCACAAAAACGTCTCCTTTGAAATTAGGATAGTGTGTAAACTCATCCCTTAAAAGATTTGTAGATCGCTTGCATTTGTTTCTTGGGCCTGTTTGAATGTGTTCTTTTAAATAGGCTGCTTAGAGAAAAATACCTGGCACCAACTTAATGAAAAGAGATATCACTAATTTCTTCCTTTAAAAAGGAAGGGTCCCTTTGGGAACACTGAGTCTTCATGTATATTAGGTCAGACAAATACAGTCTAATGTCTGGGTAGACTTGATGCAGGACAGGGCAAATTCCCCTGAGTGTGTGTGTGTGGAGTGGGGGGAGGGGGGACTGAAGCCCTGCCCTAAGAGAAGAGAGTTCTTGGCAGAGGGTAAGAAAGAATTCAACATACGCCAACAGTTAGAGTCCAAAGGAAAGTTAATAAAGAAGGGGATAAACACTCCATAGACAGAGCATGGTCTCCTTTCAGAGGTGGAGAGTAAAAGAACCTAAGAGAGGCTCAAAGGGCCAGAGACAATAGGGAGAGATGAGGACAGTGAGGGAGACAGAGGAAAGACACTGAGAGGGACAGAGAAAGACACTGAGAAGGACCCCGAAATTTTGGGGAGTTCAGTTTATATATTATTCTTTAGTTCCTGTGAGTTATAGTTTAAAGAGTTTGTTTATCCATACAATGAAGAAGGATAAGAATATGCAGCAATAAAAGGTAAGGATATGTAGCATGGAAGGCTTGCTGGCAATTCCTAGCCTGTGATCCACAGGTGTCCCATGGTTTTAGCTATAGAAAATGAATGATTTTATTTTGTGTAGAGTACCACTTAAAGACTTTTTTTTTTTTTTTTTCTGTTTTCCTTCATGGCGTAGGGGAATGGGTTGTTAGCAATCTCAGTAGAAATCTTCCTTTGTTCTGCAGGTTCCCCTGGTCTGGCTGCAGGGCTGACCAGCATATTGCAGTCTCTGAACATAGCTTGGTTTAACATTTTCGTTCTCTTGCCTCCTCCTCACATCAGATTGGCTGTTCTAATTGCTCACTGCTAAGCAGCCAACAAGACCCTTTTGTACAGTGGAGAAAAAGAATGGGGAGCTGAGTCAGTGGGAACTCTAAACAGTCCTTATACCATTTAGGCATATTAATAAAACTTAACTCCCTCCCATATAGCACAACAGACACAGAAAACACCAAAACAAATTAGTCCTACTCTTCTTAAACGCGGTAAAGGTTCAAGGTGATACACTCTCGAGGCTTGTGGGGACACTGAGAAAAAAACAAGCACAATCTGTAGAAATCATAGCACACTCCATAAGACTTGACAATTTGAACAGAAAGAAGGAAGGAGTTGTTAACTTGGTAATTAGATACTTTTGGAAGTGATTCTCATTTGAGAAGTGAGAAATCGCCACAGGAGCAGCCAAACATTTATTAGGCATTTACTGTGTGCCAGGCTCTATTCTCATGCATTGAGCCACTATCCTGGAGTCTTCTTTTTTAAAGACAAGTCCTGACCCAGAGTTCCCTCAAAGCTGCCAGAGCATCTCTCTCTTCCTCTCCTCCTCCCTCCCCTCCCCTCCCCCCCTCCCCTCCCCTCCCCTCCCCTCCCCTCCCTTCTCCTCACACACACAGATTCTTAGGAACCCAGGAATGCATATCGCAAAACGGGGAAGTTCAGTATAATAAAAGGCTAAAATACCAGCAAAGCACTGGAAAAATGGGCAAAATATAGGAGTGGAAGGGTTTGGGGGTGTGGTCAGAGCTCAGGAAAGCTCTGGTTTAGGACAGAGTACAGTGACTTGTAGGGGATCAGGAAGTCACTGCAAATTGTCCTTAGTTGGGAATAAAACTGGACTGACTCATTTAATATCAACTTTTTTAATCTTTAAATTCTCCCTCCTGCCATTACCCCAACTTTATATTAACAGTTTTATAATAATTTTATCTGTTCCCATTTTTTAAATCACAAGTAATTTTAATCCAAATCCAACAGCAGTCCGACCTAAATAAAACACCTACACCTAATGCCAATAATCCCCTAGGCAGGATTTATGTCTCTTAGTTTGCCTTCTTGCCTTTGAGACTAATCAGGACAGAGCCCTTTAATCCTAAACTCTGACCAATGAAAAAACAATTCAATAACTTGGGTGTAATGTAACAGACTTCAGATTCTACAGTTGCGCATAAAGCTAACTGTTCAACCCCTTGGAGTTTCTATTTTTCCCTGCTCCTTTGTAGAGCAAAGAGGAAAATATGGGTAAGAGGTCAAATTGTCCATTCAAAGAACCATCAAGAATAGTCTGGGCCCTGCAAGCTGGTCCAGAGGCATCGTTTCCTTGATTTCTTCCTAGAATGCAGCTCTGGGTTAGAGCTTGGTTCTGGCTTGACCAATTGGGAATCAGTTTTCTCATCTGTAAAATGAGAAGGTTGAGCAAAAGGATCTCAACCAAATGCCCAGAGACGGAGAATAGAAAATGGGCTATTGTGTAGCAATAAAAATAAACATATTAACCTTAAAAATATGTTAAGGACAAAAAGAAGGAAAAGGTAGAAAGCAAAGGACACACACTGTGTGATTCCAGTTGTACAAAGTTGATATTTAGGATGCACACTTAGGTGGTGACCTCTAGGATGGAGGAAGAAAATCACAATCAAGAAAGGGTATGCAGAAGGCTCCTGAGGTCCTGGCAGGTTCTGTTTTGTAACCTCATTTATAGTTATAATAATTCATTGCATTGCCCATTTCTGTTTTAAACTTTTTTTTTTCCTGAAGGCATGTTACATTTCAGAATTTTAAAAACATCTCTCATATGTGAGCTTTTCCTGGTGTAGGAAGGGAACAGGTAGAGGGCTGGAAACATCTTTTTCTACTCTTTGCCCGCCAACTCTTGATCCCCCTTCAGTTCTCAGGTTCAGTATTAGCCTATCTGACTTTTCTTCGCTCCCATGAGACCACAAAAGTATCCCTGCTGTAGTATAACTCAAGTGCTCACTTAATAATAGCCTGGTCAAAGGAGATTTGATTTCAGATTTGTCCATTTCTCTTGGAATGTAAACTTCACAAGGGCAAGTCTAAGTCTTGTACCATTGTATATCGCCAGAACCCAACATAGCACTTGCCACTTAGTAACTGCTCAATAAACATCTGCTGAATGAGTAATAAAGATGCATTTCCTCTTTCCCAGCACTCTTTCAATTCCAACCAACAATTTCTCTCTTGTTAAATCGTTTTTACTGGAAGCAGACAACCCCAGAGTTTTCCTAATCATTCTAGGAGTTCTAGTTATTAAGGAGCATAAGTGGCTAGGAAATAAGTCAAGTAAAAAATGAGTACTGAGAGAAAAAGTCTTACCATGGTTCTGCACACAGTTATATAAGAAAGTTTTTCCTCACTTATTTAATTTTTGACTATGTCTGTCTTGCCTCCCTAAGCACTTAAAATCGATTACATTTAATTTAGGGAACACATTCATGTCACAATTCTCATGTATTCAACTACTGAATAATCAATTACCTTGTTCTTCTCAGGCTCTCCTCACTTTCTCAGATAGGGAGTGGGTGCTAATAAGACAAGATGGAGGTCAGGTTTGTTTGTTTGTTTGTTTGTTTATTATTTATTATTTATGCCTAGAGCACCTGGTTTTCCTAGGTGGTCTCCCATCCAAGTACTAACCAGTCCCAACCCTGCTTAGCTTCTGAGACCAGACATCAGGCTCATTCAGGATGGCATGGCCATAGACCATGGACTGTGGCTCCACTGGGGCATGAACTCAGGACCTTCTGCATGTAAAGCAGATGTGTTAACCACTGCACTATGGAACCATGTCCAGGGGATCAGGTTTATTTAAAAACATTTTTCTCCTTGATGATATAAGTAAAAATTTATAACTGCTGTACAAAAACACTGTTTAGAGAATGAAAAGCCAAGCACAGACTAGGGAAAATATTTGCAAAGTACATATCTAACAAAGGACTGGTATTCAACGTATGCAAAGAACTCTTAAAACCCCCAAATAAGAAAACTAACACAATTTTAAAATGGGAAAAAGATCTGAACAGACACTTCAGCAAAGAAGATATACAGATGGCAAATAAGCATATGAAAAGATGTTCCACATCATATGTCATCAGGGAAATGCAAATTAAAACAACAATGAGATACCGCTATACACCTATTAAAATGGCAAAAATTCAAAACACTGACAATACCAAATACTGGTGAGGATGAGGAACAACAGGAACTCTTATTCATTAAGAGTTTTGTGACTATGAAATGGTATAGCCACTTTAAAGGATAGTTTGGAACTTTCTTACAAATCTAAATATACTCTTACCATATTATCTAGCAAATACATTCTTTGGTATTCAAAGGAGTTGAAACTTATGTCCATACAGAAATCTGCACAATAATGTTTATAGAAGCTTTATTCATAATTGCCAAAACTGGGAAGCAACCTAGATGTCTTTCAATAGGTGAATGAATAAATAAAATGTGGTACATTCATATAATGGGTTATTTTCAGCAATAAAATGCAATGAATTATCAAGCGAGGCAAAGAAATAGAGGAATTTCAAAGGCATATCGATTGCTACTTAAAGAAGCCAATCTGAAAATGTTTTATACTGTCTGATTCCAACTATATGATATTCTGGAAAAGGTAAAACTATGAAGACAGTCAGTAAAAAACAAAAACAAAACAAAACAAAACAATGGCTGCCAGGAGCTTATGGGGAAGGTGGGAAGGAAGGAAGGATGAATAGGTGGAGCACAGGGGATTTTTAGGCAAATAAAATTATTCTGTTTGATATTGCAATGGTGGATATGTATCATGTATTTGTCAAAACTCACACATTATATAACATAGTGAACCCTAATGTGAATTATGGACTTTAGTTAACAGTAGTATATCAATATTGGCTCATCACTGTAACAAATGAGCCACATTAATGCAATATATTAATAATATGGAAATTTGGGGGGAGCAGAAGTAAAAGAATGCATGGAAACTCTGTACTTTCTGCTTAAATTTTCTGAAAACCCAAAACTACTAAGAAAAGATCTATTAAATAAAAAAAAAAAAAACAAAAAAGTTATTACTCCCAATCTTGGAAAACAAAGGCAAAAAGTAGAAAAATCACTCCATTCTTACTATTATATAACAGTATGTTTCATTTTAAGTTGAAAAGAACCCTTTAAAATGAAACAAACTAGGCAGCTAAGGTTAACAGGGTAGCCTGCAGAATGTGTGCTGTTTTAAGTACATCAAGTAAGAATAGGATTTAAAAATAAAATTACTCTTGGCACGTTATACAGCCATGCCATCAACATCCAATTCTGGAAGCCAAGTACCCTAACTTGACTCACACACCCCCACCTTGCATTGTTTGGCAGCTGCACTCCTGATGTCCTGGGTCAATGCCAGAATCTAACTCGGCATCAAAAAAAGTGCATCTTGACCTAATGCACTCAGAAAAGTACCGGAAAAGTTCCTGTTGAACTTTCCTCATATGTTTGCAGTAACAATCTAAGCAGAAATAATGTCCAAAAACTCTCCAACTTTGTAACATGCCTTAATAAGTTGCAGGAATAAGAACAGGCGGTCACAAGGCTTTCCCTGAGGTATGTATGTGGTCTCAGGAATGATGGCTGACAAATGACCTCCATGGCTTCTACCCACCAACTCTCACAGCTGTGGGCACTTTCCTCTCCAGCCTCAACTCCCACAACAGGGTCAGAATCTCACTCACTGCCTCAGCTGGCTGAGGAGTAGATACGGTGCCAGTCTATGCGGATAGCCTCCTTTCTTCCTTATCATCCAGATCCACAAATCTCAGAGAAAATAAGGCACCCAAACAAATCTTTTCCTCTTGGTATCCTACAAAGTTCCTTTAGAAAGCCATAATATTGGACAGAGTACTCGGTTGGGGCAAATGGCAATGACTGTAATTCATATCTCAAGCACTCTGATCACATTCTTCAAAATTACAAAATAAAGCAAAACAAAAACAAACAAACAAACCCAAAACCAGATCAGTAAAAATGAAAAAAAGTCTTTTAAGCAAATAGCAAAGGTATATGATAAATAGGAAAGGCTAAATTAGAAATTAAATATGGGATTAGAAGAACTAGAATCTCTCTTCTTTCTCCTTCCATCTCTTTGCCCTCATGCTCACAAGCCTTAAACTGTGCACTCCTTATTTTGGCCTAGACTAAATTCTTTTGCAAAAAGCCAGGACAGAAACATTATGGTAATGATATACATATTAGAGATAATATATATACGTGCAAATATTCAGATCTGGTGGGGTTTAGAACAATTTTGCTTTGTGGGAGGCTGGCAGAAGTAGTAGAGTTTATAAAATAGAAATAACCTTTAAAGGCAACAATTCCTAATAATTTTAGAAATTGAGACACTTTATAAAAATCTGGACACCCCCTCCTCCTCCTCTATAGCAAAGTTACAAGTACATGTAAATTTGTTCTTGACAACTTCCTGAGAATTTAATGAGACCACTTGAGATAAATACAGACATTCAGTGTGTTGTTAACAAATCTGCTTTGGAAAATAACAGCTGCAAAAACCAAGATATTAGAATTGCATTAGTCTCGTAAGTGTCTTATTTGACTTCCCAGCCTGTGGTTAACATGTAGTAGGTGCTCAATAAGTCTTGTTGCATGAATGAATGGAAAGCCGTATCTATCTATCTATCTATCTATCTATCTATCTATCTATCTATCTATCATCTATCTATCCATCACTTTTTCTGATTCAATGTAGCATACAAATAAGGGATGTCTAGATCTGTGCTTCTCAAAGGGTAGTTCCCAGACCAGCAGCATGGTCTCACTTGGGAAACTGACAAAAATGTAAATTCCCCCTCTCTTCAACTTCACACAAATTTGGAAACTGTGGAAAGGGCCCAGCTGTGTTTTAACAAGCTTTCCAGTGATTCTGATGCCCACTAAAGTTTGAGAACCACTAGATCTAAAAAGATCCTTGACAAGGGGTGTTTTCTCCCACCTCCCGTGGTAAAGGAAAGAATTCCACACCTGTAATTACTTTAGCATCTCACTGAGAAAAGTCCTGAGGCTGAGGTTTTATTAGTCTCACTGATGCTGGTGAATTCCATGGCATTCAAGCAAGAAGAAAAGATGTCTCAGCCCAATGCAAGCTAAAAGAGGAGCATTCAGAGCACCAGAGACTGCCCAAACAAGGGCACAAGAGCAGTCTCGGAGTCCTGTGTGTGCATTCCCTAATGGCAGTGGGTGGGGGACAGAGAGGCCCAGTAGCCTTCCCTCTGTCTAGGATTTGGTTTCCATGTGCTTTCCCAACAGGGATTATGTAGCCTTTGAGGTTCTGTTGTAAGAACACGCTCTCCCTGTCAACTGGGTGGCATCTGAGCCCTTTATGATCACAGTGGTCGCTATTTGGCAAGCTGCTTGCAACCCTTTCCAAACACAGGCAGCCAGTGTGAGGTGCTTCTGTAGCATGATCTAAGGCTTAGATCGTGTAGTGCTCTAATTTAAAAATTCCCCACCCCAGACTGAGTTCAACCTCTAGTATTATAGTAGGATGACCAACTTAACCCAGTAAACCTGGGACTCACCTGGTGTTAGCACTGAAAATCTCACATATTGGAAAACCATTCGTCACCCTAAGGAATAAGAGTTCCAGGGATAACATACAGCCCAAGTTTGGTTTCTGATAGCTGAAACTAATGCCCAAATCACCAAAATTTAGTAATGAGCAACAAGAAAGTTAAAGGAAAATAAAGAAGTAGATAGCATTAGAGAAGCAACTGGATGAAAGTGTGTATGATTTGCTCAGGAGTCATGGGGTGAACAGGCCCCAAAATCTGACACCTGATGCTCTCTGGGGGCTTTACACACCCCAACATTGTGCACTACCAACTCTGACCCCCTCAGGAAGCTGGTACAATACTGTTCATTCCTCAGCCCCCTGAAAATCTACCAGGCTACGTCTTTAAGATGCGATGCAGTTAAAGTTACTCTTAGCAATTGCATTGATTTTTTTTTACTTATAAAAAGAAATATGAAAATATACTACCAGTAGATGAGAATATACCCAAGGGCAGAACTACCTCACGTAGGTGAGGTATCACAGGAAACTCAGGGCAGACAATGGCAGTTCTTGCACAAGTAGGTCACAGATTTACACTGAAGCTTATGTACTTGACACCAAGAAAACAGAGGTAAGGCACCTAGCATATGCTGAAAGTAGGGACCTAGTACCTAGGTGGCGGTTCCCGTTTACTGTAGGGGATTCTCTCAGATACCCTACTCAGATCCATTTTTTTTAAGCAGAAAAATGTTTAAAACCTGTATTTCGGAACACAATAAAGAAAAAGAAGGGGAAGGCAAGCATGTTACAAAAAGTGAGCATATTATTACAGCAAAAAGTATCAGCTTTATGTTGAGAATGGAAAGTAAAAATGATCAGGAACATTGACTAAAAATCATAATAATTGAGAATCATTTAATTCAAGGGCAGGTGGTCCATTTCACAATGGTGTCCAAGGGTCTCTCTGCATTGTAGACCAGTGTGGTGATTGTCATTAATGATCACGTCCTGAGATACTAAGAATAAGAACTATGGTCAGTATACTAAGTATGAAAGAAAGTCATAGGTTTTAAAATGATTCAGCTGCCTGCAAAGTGCAACGTACACAGAATATTTTGTTCACTGATGATGTCCATAGTCTATACTCAACCCAGTAGCTGGAGTAATCATTTTAAAACATACTTAGGTCATGCCACTCCTTTACTGAAAATGCTCAGTGGCTCCGCATTCCACTGAGTTCACATCCTCACTATTTAATGCAGACCTCAGATCAACAATATTGGCACCACCTGGAAGCTCATTAGTATTGCAGAATCTCAGGAGCCACCCAGACCTGCTGAATCAGAAGGATTTTAAGAAATACAGACCTGAATCATCTGGCTCCTTACTTCCTACCATTCTCTTCCTTGCTTTTTCAGCACCAATCACTCAGGCTTTTTTTCTACTCCACATGCATTTCACATATGCCTCTCCTGAGACCCTTTACCATGGCTGTTCCCGCTGCCTGTAATGCTCTTCCAGAGACCCGCATGGCTAACTAGATCACCACCTCCAGGTCGTCTTAATGAAGCCCATCCTAACCATCCTATTTCAGAGTAAACCATGCCCCGACCCTGTCCTCACTTTGGCCACTTCTAATCTCCCTTGTTGTATCTTCTCTCCCAATGACATTGTGATCTTCTATCATCCCATCAACTGACTTATGTTTTATGCTTATTGTTTATTGTTGTCTCTCTCTGCTAGAACAGAGAATTGTGAGGACAAGAATTTTTGACTGTTGATCCCTGGTGTATCACACATATCTTGAACAGTGTTAGTGATGTGAGTGGTCTGTAGGTTGAATCCTGTTTCTGATCCCAAACAGATGAGTAAAGAAATTTAGAATAATTTAATTTAGAGTAAGAAATTTAGAAAATTTTAGATCATTTTATATTGACATAACACATAAATGTGTGATTATCTAGTAATGCATTTTTATTATATTTCATTATATTTCATTTGATACAAAAGTATCAAACTATGCTAATTGGAAATTAAAACAACCAACCCCAAACTGGTCTTTCAAAACAGTTTGAGAAGTACTAGCTCAGTATAGTTCTTGGAACTTAGTAAGTATAAATAATTGTTTCTTGAATAAATAAGTGAAAAAATAAATAGAAGAACAAATGCCTAAAGAATAAATTTTTACGTAGATCAGGTCTGTATATGCCTGTCAGTCCAGTTAAAGAATTTCAGTGCTTGAATTGGTGACAAATTCATTTGTATTATGCATTTCCTGTGTATACTGTGCTTTTCTTTCCTATGTACAGAATGAGTCAGGCTTAATGGGCCAATTAAGAACACTGCTGAGACTCTCTGACTAAGGGGCTGAGACAGCCTTTGTCCAAGCTCACCTTTGCACAGTTCTTTGCATGCCTTCCCTGAGTAGAGCTGGCCTGATTGAGTAACTTCAGATTTATTCCCTGCCTCTCCCAATCCCGCACCCCACCAGACCTTTTAATAGAACAAATGAAAGTTAGCACTTGCTGCCTGTTAGAAGGCAAATGTGTTGAATATTAATGTTTTTCTAAAACTTAAAAGGTTATGTATTCTCATTCAGACTTCCACAGAAACATGGGTTGAAATAATGGATCTTTAAAGCAAAGAATTAAACACAAAAGTATAACTTGCTAAAATGTCTCCTATACAATATACTCTTATTTCTGCAGCTGATAACCCTGAAAACATAAACATAACTGAACAACTTTTGTTCTTCAATCCATCTTTGTTGCTTTATAAGGTGAAGGAAAATTAGATTTACATAATGATTTTTTATTGTGCAAACCGTCTTTCCCTCTCCTCCTGCTCAAAACAATAGGAGCAACAAAATAAAAACAGCTCGGATCATTTTAACATGCTCCGCTGCTATGCTATGTCTATGGGGCAGGGGGTTAAGAAACATTTATTTTTTTCCAGGATTATTGGAAATACATTTTGAAACATTTCTCTGACTTACTTCATTTTACTTTTTACTTGCTTCTATTATATTTCATCATGACTTTGGACAGCCAAGTATTCAATTTAAGGACCTAGGCTAGGTTGTGAGGAGATCATTCAGAACAGAAAAGATATGTATGATGCTGAGAGTTTGAAATCTAGTAGATGCATGAAAATAACTATAATACAGGCAGGTTGTGATAAGTACTATGAGAAAAGTTAAAGGGCACAGAAGAGGAAGCCATTATAGATTCAGAAGGTGAACAGGGAAGGACAGGCAAGGCAGAGGAAGCAGCATGAACAAAGTCACAGGGGAGAAAAAGAACACACGGGGTATGCTTGAAGAATGGAGAATAGTTAGGATATTCTGAAGCCCAGAATGAGGGAGAGAGATCAGCAGAAGATAGAACTACAAAGGAAGATTAGGACCAGAACAGAGACAGATGTGAATGTTATGCCAAGAAACATGGAGTTCTTAACATCAAAAAAAAAAAAAAAAAACAAAACCAAAAAAAAAAAAAACCCAAAACAAAAAACTTCTACAAACAATCAGATTTAAAAATGGGCAGCAGAGCCGAATAGACATTTCTCCAAAGAGGATATATGGATGGCCAGTAGACATATGAAAAGATGCTCAACATCACTAATCAGAGAAATGCAAATTAGAACCACAATGAGCTATCAATTCACACCTGTCAGATGGCTATCACCAATAAATCAACAAACAAGAGTTGGATGTGGAAAAAAGGGAACCCTCATGCTCTGTTGGTGGGATTGCAAATTGGTGCAGCTACTATGGAAAACCATATGGAGATTCCTCAAAAGATTCAAAATAGAAATACCATATGACACAGCAATTCCACTTCTGGGTATTTATCTGAAGGAATCCAAAACACTAATTCAAAAAGACCTATGCATTGCTATGTTCACTACAGCATTATTTACAATAGCCAAGATCTAGAAGCAACCTAAGTGTCCACTGATAGATGAATGGATAAAGAAGAAGTGGTACACATATACAATGGATTATTATTTGGCCATAAAAAATGAAATTTTACTGTTTGAGACGACATGGATCTGGAGAGTATTATGCTAAATGAAATAAGTCAGGCAGAGAAAGACAAATACTGTATGATTTCACTTATATGTGAAACCTAACAAACAAAACAAACAAACAAACAAACAAAAACAAATTCATAGATATAGAGAACAAAGAGACAGTTGCCAGATAGGAGGGAAGTGGAGGGGCTGGGTGAAAAAGGTGAAGGGATTAAGAAGTACAAATCGGCAGTTATAAAATAGTCATGGGGATGTAAAATACAGCATAGAGAATATAATCAATAATATTGTAATAACTATGTATGGGGCCAGGTGGTACTAGATGTAATGTGGGAATTGCTTTGTAAGTTATATAAATGTCTAATCACCATGCTGCACACCTGAAACAAATGTAATATTGAATGACAATGGTAATTGAAAAAAAAATATTTTAAAGAAGCTTAGAGTTGATGCTGGGGCAATGGGGAGCCACTGGAGTGTGGAGGAAGAGAATGTGATGATTAGGGTGTGCTTTAGAAAAGCTCCTCAGGTATAAGTGTGTAGAAAAGACATTGAAGGAAGAAAAGAATGAAGGGTGACTAGCTGAGTATAAGGAGAAGTAATGGTGATGGTGGCTAAGCTATTAGAAAACCATTTAGATTGGAAGGAAAGAACAATTTTGCCAAGTAAATGCATATGAGCCATTTAGAGAAAGTCAGATATAAACTTATTAAACAGTTTGACTTTCGGATTTTTCTGAACATGGGGAAAAACTATTGTAATCCAACATGTCTCTTTAATATTTAGCCCAAAATACAATATATTTTTGCTACCCCTGAGCTATCCCATCAAAACTTAATTCCTTACAATAAGTACTTTATCTCTTTATTGATTATTCACTCTTATGGATTAATTTTGCATTTACCCAATATCAATAACAAAAACTGCCACACCAGAGACACTCTGCTATGCCTTTATACTAGCTCAGTTAATCTTCAGTACAGCCCCTCAGCTATGAACTACTGTTTCCTTTGTTTTATACATGTGGGTACTGAGGTAAGGAGTTGTTACATGACATTCACAGGAAAGCAGAGATTTGAATCTGGGCGGGTCTGACCCCAGAATCTGTGCCTTTGGCTATTCGACCATACTTAAAAATTTTTTTTTCATGTGTAGTTTAAAGTAGAATGCCAAAAGAGAAAAAAAGACAAGATGAGACGAAAGAAAACAAATAGCGGGATGATAGATTTAAATCCAAACATATCAACAATCAATTAAATGTAAAGGTCTAAATACATCAATTAAAAGATAGAGATTGTGTTAGGATAGAGAAAAATGCCAACTCAATTCTTACATAGTTCCACCACACTGTATTTTCCCTAAATTTTCCTCTATTTGTACTACTTCTACCCCTACCTCTTCGTGGTCTTTTCTCTGAACACAATCTGGCTGCAAGGAAAATCTTCCCTTTGAGAACTTTATCATTTTCTGCATATCCACTGAAAAGGTTCTGCTATATAATACGTTCATCCTCTCATCTTCAGAAGTTTAAGTTTCACATGGACTGGTGATGCTAATGTATTTATTATACATTTCCAACTTTATACACTATTACTTTGTCACTGAAAAATAGGCTAAGAAGAAATTTGGAGAGATTTGAGAAATTGTTACATATTTTAGAAAAATAGATGAGGTCGACTGTAAGTGTAATGTCGCTATTTTAAGGTGAAAAGATTTCTTTCTTTGGAACTGTCTATATCATCCTTAGTATTTTCTGGTTCATAAATATTTCTTATGATCATGCTTCTGTTTTATCTTCCAGAAGTACTGATTACAGCCATACACAAGACCCCAAACTGACTTTTCCCATATTCTGTAGCAAAAAAAAAAAAAAAATTAGAAAAGGGGCCAGAAATAATTATTTCCTAAAAGAGTGTGGCAAGATGTTTGCATTCTCACTGAAAGAATGGCCATGTGGCCAAAAGGGCAGAATTCCTCACTCAACTCATATTCTTTACCAAACCCTAGGTTTTGAGCCTGAACAATCTGCTCCACTGAAAGGTGGTCAGTTGTTTAACCTCCTTTAACAAAATGAAGTTTCAAGCAGTTTCCTAATTTGAGGTTCTTAAAAGTAAAAAGAAATATGGCCTTTGATATTCATTTTCTTTCCTCAGAAAAGTAAACTTGAATGGCATAGGTAGGCGGTAAACTGTTACCTTTAATATAAGTTTTGCTTCCTAAACCTGAACTTTATGCTAACACTGGGTCACATGACATCTGAGCTCTGCCTTCCAGACAGCCCTGCACAAATAACTCATTAAAAAGTACACAAGCATGCAAATGGCAGAGGCAGCATGCATTTGAAAACATTCTTCTTACCAGGTTCTGCAGGGGCTCCCCTCAAGGAATTCAGTCCTGAGCGACCTGGAGCAGCATGGCGTGTCCGAGAAGACAGTAAGTCAGCCCCAGAAACTGAGTGCTTCAGAAAGACCCAGTAAGAGAAACATTATTTTTATCTACTGATAAAGCAGCCTTAAGGACAGGTCTTCCATTTAAGTAATGGATCCCTAACCCGACCGTCTGGGGAAGAAGCTAAGTATATTGGGGCCATGTTGTAAGTTGCCCCTGCCTTGTATTAAAATTGAGTGGAGGGCCTTTCTTGGGGCAATTGGTAGCAAAGTCTTGACACCTTTTACTTCATTTATTTCTTCCTCCGAACAAGTCAACCTAGCCCCGTCTTAAATTAATTATAGTCTAAAATGTAAAAACAGCGATGTGGTGATTTCTTCCTATACTTAATTTTTTATTCCTAAGAAAGAATAAAGAAAACCTATAGGAAGGTATTAATCTACTTAACATTTCTAAGTACATCATCCAAAGGATTTTGTTTTTTTAATCTTACATATGCTCAGCAGAGTTACTGGCAAAAACTGTACATTTTCTTCATTTCATCCTTTCAACATCAAATAGTAGGCAGCAAAAATTGGATCAGACTTCAAAGCCTGCTGTGGGCTCCAAGTCACAGAGAGACGCCTCCATTTCACATATTGAATTCGAGCAGGATATCAAAGTGCTACCAAAGAACCTCGGGTCCTTGCTCAGAAAGAGGCTCTAACATCTGTAGAGAGTGGAGTGCACAGACAAATCACCTCAGGGAGCAGCCAGCATTTATTCTCAGCAGCAAATTTCCAGGCTTTTGATTCTCTCTTCGCTGTACCTCCCTGTCTCTCTGCTGAACCAAGTTCTTTAGCAAGCTGGGCTTTTGTCTCAAAGACTTCAAAATATCACTAACAGTTTCACGTTTGGATGGCTGAACCAAGCAGCCACAGACAGACTTTGTGCTCATGGGCATGCAGGAGTCTGAAATGAGGATACAGAATTACTTCGAGATCAAGATATTCAGCTACCTTATTTGGATATCCTGCGAAGACATCACACCCTTTTGGAGAACTCTGGACTTGTGAATGCCTAAAAATAAAAATAATAATAAAATAATTTTTAGAAGCCTCGAAAATGATAATTAAAAAACTTAAAGAGAGTTGTTTTCCTCCAAAGATGTATCAGAACATACCCTTTAATTAAGCCCCCATTGTTTCCCATACTAGTCCTTGGTTAAAAGGACATGGTCATTTTAAGGAAATGCATCCCAGTTGGTGTTGCTCCAACATCCATAGTCAGCCTGTGATTCTAAGACCCCAAAATTGCCCTTTGTGAAGTTGTGTGATCTAATTTGGTTTATTACTGGGCTTTCACAAACTTCACCAAGAAGCCAACCAAGTTGTTGCTAAGGCTGTACTTCCCATTCAGTGCATTAATTACATTAATTATTAAATAATTTAAAACAGAGTCTGTAGTCGAATAAGTTTGGGAAATGCTGAGTTGTACATAATTTAAGAAGTTACTTACTGCAGGAATGATGTTTTACCATCGCAATATGCATTTATGGCTTTCTAAAGTAGGGTGGGGGAAGGACATAGGGTTTCCTAAACTAAGTCACTTAAAAAGTGACTTAAAAATATTTATTTTTTATGTTAAAATATTTTAAAATATCAAAAAATATTTTAAAATATTTTAACATCTATTAAAATATTAATGTTTCATGGAGCAAAGTTTGGAAAAATTAATTGCGTTGCATCCCTAATTTCTTGCCATTGGAACACATTGTATGAAAGTGAGATAACTATAACATGCTGTTAAAATAGGAGCCAGTTTTTACAATTCCTTTCAGATGGAACCCAGCAGAGTGGAAAACTGACAAAGGCAAGGGAAATCTGGGTTCTAAGCCTGGCCTCAAGATCCCTAATCTCTCTCTCTCTCTCTCTCTCTCTCTCTCTCTCACACACACACACAGACACACACACACACGTGATTGGGTACATTTCTACAGTAGTCTGGGTTCTAGTTTTCCTCATCTATTAAATGAGGTGATTGAGATAAATTATTCCTTAGATGTCTTTGAGTTCTACTTTAATAACTTTATTCTTTATTTAAATTGACACATTCATTTTCTGAACTTTCTGTGAACAATTCATGGATATTACCTTCAAAATACACCTATTTATAGATTATAGCAAGATACTCATTTTTATATCACATCCGTACCTGGGGAGAAGGGACTAATGATATACTTATTTGTGTGTATATTTGTTTATCATGTCTCCCACCATGAAATGTAAGCTCCACAAAGGCAGGGACCAGATCTGCTTCGTTCTATACTCTATATCAGCACCTAATCTAATGTCTGGTACATTGTAAGTGGCTCAATAAATATTAGACACGTTGAATGAATACAAGAATGACTAGTGCAGCCCCAAAATATGGGCCATGAAGATCGGTTAGAATATCTTTAACATTAAAATGAAAACAATTAGCGTTTATACAGCACTTCATATTTTTAAACATGCTTTTATGTATCTAATGAGAGTTTCACAAACATTTGAACTAAGTGCTTAAACTGTCTCTGTTATGTAGAGGAAGAAACTGAATTTCAGAGAGGATAAGGGATTTGCCCAGGGATCAGGGCAGATACCTGGGAGAGCTAAGACATTGATGCTTGTTTTCTGTCTCCAAATCCTCTGCTCTTCCTCTGAACCATTATACCCTCTACGCCCTTTGGTCACTGTACATCAGCCCAAGGGACTCATCAGCCTAGGTATGTCTCAGTGGCTGTGAGATACCTACAGGATGGGTGGACTCTGAGATCCTCTAGGAGTCCTGGTGAGCTTTGGAGAAAATCTAAGGAAGAGAGTTAGCCTGTTGAATTACTATGTGGTCTCAAATTTCTGCCTTTCCTGCTCTGACAAAGAAATTAACCTCTTAGGAACTCCTTTAGCTTTTACGGCTTTTCAGGATCTGAAGGCCAGTGGCAGACACCTTCCAACTCTCCACTGTGGGTCGGCTCATCAGTTTGACTCCCTCCTCATTCAGGCCTTGGGTACAATCTTAGGCAGTTTGATGTAATATTTATATGTGCTACTTAGTTTTAAAAAGGTGGAAGAGGGTGGATAGTGTTCATAGGCAAATAGATGAGAAAATAATTGATTAAGCAAAGTTAAGCAGGTTTATTTCCTGAGAGGCTTACAGTTTTTAACTTAATAATATGCACAACGAAACATAAAAAGAGGAAAAAATAGGCAGCATTTCCCAGATGTTATTTTAACAATAGAACCCTTCTCCCATGGAGCATATCAGGGGCCTATTTGTCTTACAACATGCCTTAGGAAACTCTGATCTGATCAGTGCTTATCTGAAACAAATTTCAATTTGCCTTTAAAAAATGTTATAAGTTAATTATCTTCAAAAGTCTAACTGCTTCAACTCTGCAGCAGTTTCATCAGATACACTGTCACTTGCCTCAGGGACTTGAGGCAGGCAATACGTGAATACTACTCTGTAAGCTGTCACCGCCAAAATATGGAAAATCACAATAATAACAAATAGCTAATGCTTACTGCGTGCATACATGCCACCAGGCACCAGGGAAAGCACAGATACATGTTTGTCTCATGAATATTTCCACCAATCATGTGGATTGGTTTTATTTTTATACCCATTTGGAGATGAGAAAATTAACTAGTAAATAGTGCAGCATAACTAGTCATAACTAGTAAATAGTATAGCATAAGACCTGCTGACATAGAAAAGGAGACTCCAA